>PVKB01001408.1:202444-422575 GCA_004027205.1 Ctenodactylus gundi
CTCTCTCTCTCTCTCTCTCTCTCTCTCTCTCTCTCTCTCTCTCTCTCTCTCTTTCTGGTCTCACTATGTGATCCAGGCTGATTCTGAACGCACAATGTGGTTCAGGCTGGCCTCAAACTCTCAGCAATCTTCCTGCATACTGAGTGCTAGGATTACAAGTGTGTGTCAGCATACCTGGCATAATTATTTTTCAATTGAAAGTGAAAAAACCTGGAGGAATGGCTCAGTGGTTAAAGTGCTTGCCTAGCAAGTGCTAAGTCAAGAGCTAAGTACCCAAGTTCAATTCCCCAGTACTACATAAACTGGGCATGGTGGCACATGCCTGTAATCCCAGTACTTGAGGGGCTGAGACAGGAGGATTGTCCTGAGTTCAAGGTAAGCCTGGGCTCCACAGTGAGTTATGGACCAGCCTGGGCTACAGAGTGAGACCCTGTCTCAAAACAAACAAACAAACAAACAAAAAAGGAAAGTGGACAAGCCATCTTTAACCCTTACCTTGTAAGTTGCTCTGAGATCAATCCAAGAATTTAAGAAAACAGGTTTTAAAAGCTGTTTTCTTTTACATTCATATTCCAGGCAAACTCCCAAGTCCCAGTCTGCATTAAGTATATTAATATAGAACAAAGTTAATGATGTCACATTTTTTCTTACCAAATTAAATATGGAAAAATAATACAAAATAAAATAGCAAGTTTTAGTTGCCCTGCTAATAATACTTATATACTTTATAAAACTTTACAGTTTAAGTTTCAAAATGATTTCTTAAATATCTAATAAAATCCTATTTCAGAAAGAAGAATTAGATGTAAAATTACAAAGCCTGAATTTCCTATATTCCAGGAAAACATTAATTTGAGAAACCAAGAATTTTATAGCACTCGAATCCAAATACGATTATTAATCTGTGCTATCAAGGGTATGGCACTGCTATCATGACTATTATCATGGCTACCATGACTATTAATATGATGATTAATGGCAATGCTATATCATGGTCATATGAAGGACACACTTTAAATTGCTTTTTTTCCTTAATGTTTATATTAGTAAGTATCAAAGTATAAAAGCAAAGGATGTGAACTGAATGCAGACTCTTTTTATCAAGGCTGAAAAAAACAGATTTATGATAAGAGTACTCACTAAATTATCTTTACCTAAACTCAGAGGAAAAGAAGGCTCAGAAAAAATCTACAAGTTAAGGTTTAATTTAATATTAGATTCATATTAAAAATATGAATGAATTTATGCTCCTTGGTTAACATCTGCCAGGGAATTTAATTTCTTTTTTTGGACAAGAAGGTTGACAAATATAATTCTATATTAGCAAGTATAAAATTAGAAATAAAGAATTACATAACAGCAATGATACCCATTTGTGACCTATAGGTATAATTCATTTTTTTTTTACCTGACCAAGTAACAAATGCACATAATTTTACTTCAGAAGTTGAAGGCTCTGAAACCCCAGGGAAAAAAATAAATTTCTTTTGTTGCTGCATCTTTTGAATCCATTTACAGAACTGAGACAAGCAAATCTTCAGAGGGACTCCTTCATCGACTTGAACCTAGTTAGAGTCACAAAATCTGAACTCAACAGTTGAATTCCATAATTATCAAGCATGTATTATGATTTTACACTGTGAGAGGTAAAGAAGTTTTAACTGGAAAACAGTTAACTGAAAACATGTTAAAATGCATGGGCGAGAAATACTAATTATGCCTGGAACTCACCAAGGTCAGAAAAACTAGACTGATAAATCTGTTTTTGGGGTATGAGGGATCTGAACCCAGGGCCTTGCACATATTAGACAAGTACTCTACCACTGAACTACATCCAAAGCCCTTAGTTTGATAAATCTGAAATCACACAGAAATATCACTATAAATACTGGCAAACAGGAAAAAAAGACAGATCTAAATATACTGATGTACTGTGACTAAAGAGAAACTGAACCAGACTTTGGGAGAAGAAGGCCTAGGTTCTTGTACTAATTACTATCTGGATTTTAGAAGTCATTTCAGGTGCACAGGCCTCAAAGTACACATTCACAATCTAAGGTTAGTTTTACTTGCCCCACTTACTTTACAGTAATATAGAGAAACTTAATTATTTTCATAAAATAAATTTGATTTTTTTAAATGGCACTAGGGATCAAACTTAGGGTTTCAGACTTGCTGGACACGTACTCTACTACTGATCTACACTTCCAGCTAAGGTCTTCATGTCTGTAAACATTATTCTTTCCAATTTTTAAAGATTCCAGTGGGCTTCTGAAGGGTAATTTTAAAACTGAACAAATCTAATTCCAAATGACACATAAAGTGTACTTATTTTGAAACTGATTACTGAATTTGTGAACATACCTGCTTTATGCCTGTCAGTTCCATGCAAAATTCAGAAAGAATTGGATGTTCTTGAGGCTGAACATAAGCATGAAATTCAGATTCAATATCTCCAGTTGATGTGTTCAGCAATACTGCTGGAAATTCAACTAAATGAAAGAACATCAATTGACACTTCACTATTCAATTTTTAAATTAATGCTATTCTTAACCTAAGTTAAATACATTTTATTGTCATATAGTATCATTAAAATGTTAGTAAAAGTATACTAAAGTGACCAAAGTATGATGTAGAGTTATAAGAAAGTTATGCCACAGAATAAATCAAAATATTGAAATTGTGCAAATTTGTGTTGTGTTGTACACCTGTAATCCTAGCACTTGGGAGGCTGAGTCAGTAGGATTGCCCAAGGCCAGCCTGGGCTCCATAGTGAGATCAGGACCAGTCTGGTCTACAGAGTGAGACCCTCTCTCAAAAAAAAAAAAAAAAAAAAAGACAACATTTTTGCACAAGTTTAAAATTTTTTTTCCATGTAACTGATGATTTCTATGAAATCCTAGAACAATTATTTTAAATAATGACACATTTAAGTGTTGGAGATTTTGTTCTTTAGTAGTAAAGACAGGTTTTTTATTAAGGTACCAATTCATAGACCACCACCCTGTTTTCTTAAAATATTGGCTGGTTAATATTTGCCAACTTTAAAATGACTTTTTGGTGCTTAAGTTCAGACTTACTTATTTCCTGGCCACTGTGGTTCTTCCCATCATTCCAGCAGGTAGACTCAAAATCAATGACAATTAGGTAGTCATATAACTGCTCTGAAAAAGATCAGGGTGTTGTGTTTTACCAGTGCTGAAAGTGCAAGCCTGCAAAATGTAAAGAAAACATACTACTTACTGGATTTGCTTCTTCTTAGATTCTCACTTGTTGGTGCAATGGACTTTCTCCTAATTAATCCAAGCTGCCTAAAAATATAAAACACCCATTTTGATCAATGAATCAATCTTCACTCTTCTGTTTAAACAGGCTATCAAGCTCAGCAAACCCCTGAGTTTGATTCCCCAGCACCACATAAGCTGGGCATGGTGGAACACAACTGTAATTTCAGCATTTGGGAGGCCAAGGCAGCAGCAGGATTGCTGTGAGACTGAGGCCAATCTGGACTACAGAGCGAGACCCTGTCTCAAAAATAAATAACTAGTCTGTCAAACTAATTGAACTGGGAAAACGGTAAAACACTCAATAATGCGTTGTGACTGAAGAGCCACTGAATGAGACTTTGAGAACAAGCCACTTGGGTTTTCATGTTGCTATCCTTTTTGAATGTAGAAGTCATTTTACTTGCAGACCTCAAGTTGTATCTTTGCAAACTCAGGTATATTTTACTTGTTTGAAAAAAAAACCCTCTGAAAATGTTATCTGTTCCCCTTATTTTAGAGTAATATTGAGGAACTCAATAATGTAGATTGTAGAGGTGAAGATGAGAAATGTTTTAGTTATTTTTGTCTTTGTACTTTCCAAGTTCTTGCTATATGTACACCACAACACTTTTTTGAGACAAGATCTCATTCAAGGTGGTCTCGTGAACTCACAAACAATTCTCCTGCTTCAGAGCTGGAGGATTCTTGGAGGGCTGGAATTACAGGAGTGCCATCTGGTCCAGTCAATTTTTTATCTGGTGCTGATGAATCAACCTAAAGCTTTGTGCATGTTAGGGAAGTGCTCTAGCCCTAGCACAGTTCTAACGAGGTAAGAATAACATAGGGCATGGTCCTATCTTCTACAAACTTAATAAATATGCTTAAAAAAACCCAAAGCCAAGAAACTATTGAAAGGTAATCGATGATAAGGTCTCCCCAAGGTAGTATATTAGAGTCCAAAGAAAGGGACTTCGTAAGTGCAGGTAAGACAAAATGTGATGACTAGGCAGTTTTAACCAGGCAGACTCTCCTGTTATCCTTTCTTAGGTGTGAGGAAAATGTGTAGGGATCCAAGAATAATAATATCTAGCATTCATTGTGCCAAACCGATATATAGAGGCCCCATTTAGTCAGTTCCCGAAGGCAGGCATTTCTGCTTCCCATATTTTGTGGAAAAAGTGATTGGGTCTTTCATCAAAGAACACAGCTTTGGTACGTCAATCCAGGGCGGTCCCAGTCGGAAGTTCACACCCCTCACTAACACAGTACACGGCGTGCAGAACTCGCAGAGAATGCCACGGTGATTCACATCGGGAGCTGGACGGATCGCTTTCAAGTGCTGTGACTAACAGTTTGGCGGGACTTGCCTGGGACCTAACCACCTACACGCTGCCGTCACGTCCAGGCGTCCGCCAAGAGCAGACGCTGGCTCGAGGCCACGCAGGCCGGAATCTCGCTGAGAGGGCGCGCGGGGGCATTTCGGTTCGCGTCAGGGACGCCAAGGCTGCCACCGCCGGTGCCCTCTGCCCACCCACGCCGCAGACACTAGCGACGGACCAAGAGTGACCGCCCACCGGGAAACCCCTCGCGTACCGCGCTAGCCGCTTGGTCGCCATCCTCCTCTGCACTCCGGGCTCTCCGCGTTCTATCAACCGGAAGCCGGCAAACTCACTTCCGCTCCGTTCAAAAGCCGCGCGCAGCTGAGGAGGCGGCGACTGTCGAGCCCGAGGCTGCCGCCAGCCGCGCTCGCTCTTCTTCAGCTTTTCCGAAACCTGGGCGCGGGGATAGCTTTTGTGGAAAGTTGGAGTACTTACGTGGTATGTACGTATTTTCAATAAATGCCTAACATTCAGATGTTCCTCAGCTTACGGGAAGTAATCTGTTTCCTGTGGGTCAGTGAGTTGATGAGCACAGGGGCTCATGCCATGTAGGCTTCTCCCACGAAATGGTACGCACTGATGGGAAACCAGGGGTGACATCTCTGTAAACAGCCAGTTACAGTTTGTCAGAGTTGCAACAGCTGAAGCAAATTTAAGACAAACTGTGTTCTCATTGGGAAGTGTTATAAAATGGAGGGAGACAGATCGACTGAGAAATCTGCAAATATATCAGACACAGGAGAGCGGGTAAGACTGAACTTCTTACCAATGCTGAAAATCACCTTCCTGGTCCCTATTTGACAATCCCTCTTAATTCAGGATGTGGCTGCAGTGCCACCCTTCACCAGTAGGTGACTCCATCGCATCAGCTCTACCCCTGGGAACTGGAAATGTCAAATTAAGTGAAAGCGCTCTTTTAGGCAGTTCTCAACCTACTAAAATTCTGTTTTGGAAAGGACACAGGGTATAGGCACAGGCATATAATTCCAAAATTTGTGGAGACGAAGAGATATTGTCCTCCAGAAAAGGTGAACTAATCTGCCATGCAGTATGTATCACACCAAAAGCCTTGCTCTATGCTCAGGTCCTGCAATTGCTCTTCAAGAATGCTATCCTAAAATAATAACTACACAGACCACATATGGAGGCATCGCAAGGTTATTGCAAGGGAAATCTTGGTAGCCATCTTTAAAATGTTTATGTGTGCACGCATGTGTCAAGAGTGCCTGAGTTTCAGCTTGATTGTTGACCTTGAATTAGTTACTTAGCATCCTTGTTCTTGGGATAATAATTCTAGGATCATTTTGAAGGTAAATTATACATTCATAGGTTATGTATATTGCTATATGAAGTGCAGAAGGCTACAGAACAGTATGTATGTATGTATATGTATGCATAATTTGCGTCCAGTTTATAGAAAGAAACTTTACAAAGCTATTCTTAGGCTTGAATCCAATCCTGAAGGGTATTTTCCAAAATGTGAATCGTACTTTTCTCTGGCTTGTGTGATTGGCAAATTAGGTTTTGCCAAATGCTTTTGTGTGTGTAGGCTAGATTTTTTTTTTTTAAAAAAAGGTTAGCATACATTGCTTTTACAATTAGAAAAACATTCTGCTTAAAATTAATTCACAAGGTTGGCTATTGAGGACTATATTTACTCCTTTAAATGTAACATCTGTAAGATCTGGCTGTAAATGCAGCCAGCATCGAAGAGCTTCGTTTGGGATCAGATGCTGTAGTTTGGAGTCACTGTCAGGAGCACAGTCCTCCACTGTGGGCTCCAACTGCAAGGCCACAAGAACAATTTGAAATTGATAGTGTTGCTGGATTCCTTCTTGCCCATCTGAGTTCTAAAAACTGTGGGAGCTCAGTAGATGTCCCAAGCAACAGAATAAATAATTTTGGATATGGACAGACTGGGGCCGAAGCCTCAAGAATTCCTGAATATCCTGGATATAGTGGTGCACGCCTGTAATCCTAGCACTAAGGAGGCTGAGGCAGGAGGATTGCTGTAAATTCAAGGCTAGCCTGTGCTACATAGCTAGTTCAGGACCCACCTAGCCTACAAAGCGACACCCTATCTCAAAAAAAAAAAAAAAATCCTCCGTATTCTTGGGCAAATCACTTAACTTTTTTTTACTGCATAAATTTCCATTTCCACAGCTGTATAAAATGCAGAAATATCTACTCTTAAGGATTGTTGTGAGAATTCAAAAATCTAGTTTGTGGAAGTGACAGAATAGTGAACTACCTATTTTCCTTGTCAGAGCCTATTTCTTGTTAAAGTTTGAGGATCAATTTAAGAAAAGCCTGGAATGTGTGCTTAATGGATGACAGATATGATAGATGTTATTTCACTAAGGATCATCTTTAAGGTATAGAAAGAACAGATCAGGGCTCCTTGAACCTAGGCATTCTCCTTGCTCCCAAGGCTAGTAGAAGCCATTTTGTTTTAGATATGGCAGGGCTGGAGGTTTCCTGAGCCCCAACTCCAGAACTCTGCAGAAATGGACCTGGGACCACCAGGCCTCTGAGACCTCAGTCTGCACACCCTGTTCTTCTAGCTGATGCTCCCACCTTTTGGAAGCCAGAGCTGCCAGCTTGGTCTCTTGCAAAACACACATTCCATTCATAAGTGCGTTTGTGCATTTTTCCTCCCACACCCTTCTAGGCAGCCAGTGCAGAGCTGCCAAGGCAGCTGCTGAAGTGGTGTCTCATTTAAGGAAAAAGACAACTCCAAAGATTTTTTTTTAACAGAACTTTTGATTTAGGCTTTGAACTTATTACTCCTATTTTCTGGTCTCTGTTCCCATAGTGGTGGTGTTTAGCAATATTCATTTTCACTTCCTTTGATTCTTTTCCTAATAACCTCTATTATAATAGGAGCCAATAAAATTCCAAAAATCTACAAAAATTAAAATTATGTTCAATACTATCCAGTCAATGACTGCCAATATTTTATAAGTCTACCTAGTATTTATCTTTATTCAAAAGCATTTTAAAGAGCTATATAATACTGTAATACTGATGTCATAATTCCTAGAACACTATCCTGTTGTTAATACTGAAGTTATTCTGAAGTGAAGATGCCGGTTACATATATATTGCTGCCATTTTTCTTAAGAGTCCCCTAAGAAAATTTTGGATTACAGTATTATTAACACTTAAAAGTTTCTTGATTCCAGGAAGGTTTTACTATTTGCCACATTGAGTTTAAAAATTTTGCCTGTTTGATAGGTTAAAAAGCTTTTTCATTATTTTTGAGTAGCATCCAGCTAGTTTTTGTCTAGTTATTTTTTTCTTCAGTGTATTGTCCATTAGTCAATTACTGTAAAAATGTTTCTTTGGGCTGGGGGCATAGCTCAACAATTTGAGAACATATCAAGCACAAGGTCCTGCATTTGATCCTTCAGCACCACCTAAGCCAGGCATGGTGGTACACATGTGTAATCTCAGCACTCGGGAGGCTGAAGCAGGATGACTTCCATTTTCAAGGCCAACCTGAGCTCCATCGTGAGTTCATGAACAGCCTCAATTACAGAGACTCTATCTCAAAAAAAGTTTCTAATTTCTTTAAGGTACGTTGGTTCTATAAACTAATTCTTTTATGGTTTCTTCTATTTGCTTTTATGCTTAGAAAGTCCTGATCAAGAGATAAACTTTTAAACACCCATGGGTAAATTCATTTATTTCTTGTGATTTAATTTCTATACTTATACTCTTACTTCTGGAAAACTACTCTGGTATATGGTAACTTTCTCTAGATACTTAGATCTAATTTTACCCAATTATCTATTATTATTTACCCAATAAAGGAAGACGCCTGTGTGTGCACTAGAGCTGGTACTCATGTTTTCTTCTGTCTTGAATCTCAATATAAACTTACTAGCAATGACCTATGAGTCTTCATAAGCAGGGATTACCAAAAACTACAGTGTGACAATGCTTTGTTGCTGAGTTACTACTGCTATGTCCTACTAGGTCTTCCCAGTATCCTTCAGCAGAGCCTGAATCAAGGTTAGAACATTACAAAGAGTGCAGAAAGGGTATCCCAGCTGGTTGTGGTGATGCATACCTGTAATCCCAGCACTTGGGAGGCTGAGGCAGGAAGACTGACATGAGTTCAAGGTCAGCCTGAGTAGTGCAGGGCCACACAGAGAGAGACCCTTTCTCAAAACAAAACCAAATTTAAAAAAAGGGGGGGGGGCATCCTGAAAGGATGGAAAGGGAAATATAGGGGAAAGAGCTGGGAAAGGAGACAGGGAAGTAGAAAGGAAAACAGAAAGGGAAGGAGAAAGGAGAAAGGAAAGCTAACCCCTTCCTTTCCAGTCAGACTAACTGTTCCGTCTGGATCTAAACCCGGAGCTAGAGGAATGGCAGCCAGCCATCTGCTTCAGCAGCTGGATTTGACAGGAGGAAGACTTATGGCTGGAATGAGATCTCTGGACCCATAGGGCCACTTCCAGTGTACTTTGTTGCTAGAAAGCCTATTTCACATGATGTTAAGCCCATCTACAATTGTGAAAAAGTTGTTTAGCTCTCAACTGACAGAAACACTGGACTTTAGCTGTATGTGATTTGTACAGCACTGTGGTGACCCCTGGAATGGCTCCAGGTCCTGCATAAGCATCCAAGTCAGTACCCTCTATTTTGTTATTCCCCAGATAACCTGATTATTCAGGATGGCCAAGGCACCGATGAAACAAGCTGGAATCAATGGGGAATAAGTACACATTCTGGAGATACACTTTTTTTTTTTTAAGAGGAAAAAGTCATCTTTAGATTTTCTTCTATCCCCTACCTTGGTTATAAGAAAGGAAGAGAAAAATAATTATAGGTCACTGACGCAACCTCAGAAAGCTCTCCTAAGCTTGGGATGTAGCCATGACTCTCTGGTTACATCAATCCTCTGCAACCAAAAAGAAAAGGCACATCTAATCCCCACCACTGTACTTACTGGTTTTTAGGAGAGGGTAAACGTGAGGTTAGAAATAATGAATTGGCCTCCTTCAAAGAAATGACAAAGGTGGCTGGTTGGTAACTTTCCTGAATACAAATAAATAGCAAGTACAGTGGAGGGAAGGTAAGGATTGCAAGTGGTGTACTGTATCAGACTTCTAGAATGTAAAAGCAGGTGGGAGCCTCAAGGATCATGTTACACTTGTCCCTTCCCCATCTGGCACAGAGGGAAGAGAGGGACAGAGACTTGTGAAGATCACCTGTGACCATGCCAATTCCCCCTGCCCCCTATTCTCTGGGCTCCTGCCATTACTCACCTATTCTCCTTTTGGAGAGCCTTAAGAGAGTTTGTAGTGATTGAGCACTTCTGTTTAGGTACTGTATGACTTTTAAAAATCATAATTATGGAAGCTGAAATTTCTTCATCAGTAAAAGAAAAACTTTGAAGCTCACTAACTTGCCACACGTCACATAGCAGTGGGATTGACAGTTAATCCATGTCACTCTGTCTCCTTTAAACTAGGTCCATACCCATTGTCTGGGGATCCTGTACTATATGGGTTATTTTTCAAAACATAAGAATTGTTATATAATATTATGCTAGAGGAAACTTACAGTGGGCAAACCTTGTCCCAGACTAATATCAAAGTTCTTTTAGGTTTTTTATTTCCCAGAAATATCAATAGTCAGGTAAACAAATTTATTAAATCCAACAGCAGATAACCTTCCAAATAAAAAACATCAGAAGAAAAAAAATAATGTAGACATCAAAGACAAAAGTGTGTATAACAAGTTAATAAAAATATTCAAGGGGCCATTTGAAGAGTGCAACAGTGCAGAGAATACAAACAAAAGTATTAACTTCTGTCAAGTTTGTACAACCTCATGAAATAGACACACTGGTCACAAACTAAGAGGGATCCACAAAGGTGGAGGGTCACATGAGCAGGACTCATCACCTCAGCGGCTTAAGGCAGGATACATGTAGGACCAATTCATCTAAGCCCCATTTACCTATTGCTTCAAATTCCCTCTTTAAACCTAGAATCATATTCACTTAGTGCAACAGGTAGAGCAGTTAATCAATCACACATTGAGAGCTGGGGACCAGGACTTAAGAGGGAAGTGTTTCAGAGCAAATGTATGCGTGTTGAAGAATGGTGCTAGGATGGGGTACACATGGATGGACAGCAGTGGCTTGAATGGCTTCCTTTGGCATTACCCAAGATTGTGCTGAAAGCAGAGAAAGATGGTAGGTGGTGAACGTAGGTTATTCATGAGAGCAGGCTGGCTTTCTAAGGAGAGAGGAACAGGGAGAAAATGATGCCCCAGCACCTGAACCAGAACCAGAACTTGATGTAACTCAAAGCTATCGGAACCTTCTAGGCTTCTGAAAACAGTGTTCAAGCATCAGTCAGTGTATTGTGTCTTTCAAAATGGGGGAAAACCTGCTCATGCTCACTGACACGGAGTCCCAGTACAGGCTTAACTGGACACGTGCTGTCATTAAGCTTAGTGGGGAATACAGTCTGAAAGAGGATGATGATGATGATAACACCCTCTATGTGACTCAGAAAAGAACCCTGGAGTAAGAGAAGGATCAACATTACAGGTTCTCAAATGAGTCCTAATTAACACACCAGTAACTGTAATAGTCCTTTCAGCCATTTAAACAATATAGTGTTGGAGTCCTCCAAGGAAGACCTTTGTCAGTTAAGTTACCAAGATGTTTAAATTCAAGTCCAGCAAAGACCTTTGTCAGTTATCAAGATATTCAAGTCATCATTAACCAAACATTATCAGACACAAGAGAAATAGCAAAGCAAGCAACTAAAGAGAGAGAAAAAAAAATACAAAATGAAAAACTCTAGCAGCAGCTTTCTTCCAGCCCTTACCTTAAAACTATATATTCAATCTACTTTTGTACTTTTCCTATACTGAAGGCCTCATTAAATACAGCAAACCAAACAGCCTAAAACACAAGATGTTTTTGTAAACTTTTAGACTAGTCTTTATCCCAGCAACACTCAACCGCTGTTCAGTACAATTTGGCATAGCATGCAATAGTACAGGAGACCATCAAATGAACTGTAAGGTCCCAACACCCTGCAGCTTCCCGACTTGATGACGGAATTTTGGCATCAGCCCTTGGGCCATCAATACTGTTTCTGACTAATACTGTGTGGCTTAATCCTTTGTGAGAAGTCTGGTTTGTACCCATCCTTAGGAACTCAATATTGAAGATACTGCCTATACATTTCAGTTGTTATTTCCCTCGCCTGAAATTTGGACCTTCAGCCAGCTCTCTAAGGGCTTTCCTTCCTTTATCAGAAGAGTCCCTAATGGGTTCATAGAACTAACACAAGTGCCCAGATACATCTGGCAGGATGAGGGGAGAGCTACTGAGGGAACCAGGTGAAGCATAGCAAGTGTCATTATAGGAGGTGAGGTCAGGAATGATACATTCAAATCTGACAAGGATCTGGCAAGGAGCAATTCAATGAAGCAATACTTCATCTCATACCAGCTTGCTAGTCAACTGCTGAACAAACACCATAGCTCACAACAATGCTAAGACAAAGCAATTTCCTAACATATATTCAGTTTGTTAACAGTTACCTTGCCAAGTTGCCAATTTTCAAAATGGCATCAGTATCCTGACTCTCCACATCATCTTGGTGTCCTAAGACTGAAGTGAGGAGTGAGTTGCATATTCGAGGAGCATTTGGTCTCCTCCACAGGATTACTGCTCAAGTACCATTTAAGTGGCAACCCTATTTCTAAGTTAAGAAGAACAAGGTCTTTTCACTTCCCAGAAATATAACCACAAACCCTATGCACAGCTTACTTGGGATCCCTTTCAGAAAAATTCTTTTTCCTATGGTCATTAAAGATCAAGCACTGTAGCTTGAATTCCTTGCTGAACATCAGGGCCTCAAGCCAGGAAGTACCTGCCTGACTGCTACCTTTTCTAGCTGCTCAACAAATGGATCATTAAAAATATAACCCAACAGAATTTCTGAATGACTCTTTTTAAAGAGGGGTAAGAAAACTAAATAGTTAAACAAACAAAAAAAAAACTTGCTTTAATAAAGTGGATGTGTGAATGCAGCCTTATAGGTTGGGGAAGGGATCTAGTTCAGTCAAGTCCTTGGGGTCCTTAGCAATCTCCTTCTTTCATGTACTTTGCCCTCATTCAACTCTTGTCAGTCTACAACTGGGACAGAGTTGCAAACTGGCAGGATGGTAAGGTGGTCTCTTTAGGAGCTCAAGTTTGGACACCCCACCTATAAATAAGACCGCAGAACTTGCTGGGGTCCCTGGAGACATTTACAAAAGGACTTTGGGTCTTTTATGGTAGAACCACGTGAGACTACTGTGGCTGATTTGAAAGTTTCTTATCGGACCCACTAGAAAGGGTAGGTAACTGTCACGTTTAGAATTTAAAAAAAAAAAAAATCAAATTCCAAATACGTTCCCCATGTCAGTATCATGGCATCATTGGCACAAAAACAATCATGTTTGTAAAGATGGGAGCCTGGAGCCCAGAGGCTATAAGCCTTTTTAGAGAGAACTCAACATGCAATTCTTACTCAGGCTGAGAAACATAAACCTGGAATGGGGTTAATTAAGGAAGAAAATTCCAAAAGTTTAATACACAAACTCTCATTACCTCAAGAGTATAAACATTTTCATAAAGTTTTATTTAAAAATTTCCCTTTTTAATCTTTTCCAAAGTGTTAGAAGCTGAACTGTACAAGCTCCTGCCACCCACTCTTCCAGTATAGTTTTCTGAGGATATCTATCTATATATATATATATATCTATATAGATATATATATTTTATAAATGGAAAAATAACAAGACCCTCTACTAAACCAAGTAGGACCAGAATCAGCTCCTCAGGCCCAGGGTCATTTTGGCCAAAGCTTGCCTTGTGGAGAGAGTGTGTAGAATATTCTGGGGAACTGAGCCTCTCTCCTACAAGGAAAGGGCTGGGGAAAATTCATATTCTCTTATAGTGAACATGAGCCAAATTCAGATACAAAAGCCTCCATGATGATGTTCCCTGCACTCTTCTTTATGTATTGAAGGCAGCTCCCTCTTTTATGGCCAGTTCTAGCAGGCAAAGAAACAAAGGAATATAGATACATATATGTGTATATATATATATTTTATATAGGTAAAATATATACATATTTTATATATGTATATATACATATTTGGGGGGAGGGGAGGGACAGGAGGGTCATGTAAACCTAAACAGTCATCACATTACCCCAAATGAGCCTGACATTAACAGAACGAGAATAAATAACTCCTGGGGGCTAAGTGACAACATGGGTGCAGCAAGAAGGGAATGGGCACACGTTTATTAAATACGCTTTGATATTTGTTTGGCAGAGTCCAGGCTTATGCACTTGCCAGACAAGTAAGCTGAAGATACTCCAAGAAAAAAAAAATTTTTTTAAGTTCAAGCAGAGCTCCATACCACAGTTTTCCTTCAAGTCAGCTGGCCGGCAGACAGTTTTCCGACCACCAGGAACAGAAACTTTGGCTCCAAGGCAAATGAAAAAAAAAATGTATTTCCACTTAAAATATGAAAATACAGAAACTTCATCAAAGAAAGAAAATTATCAAAGAAGTCTACTTCCAGCAAAACTGAGGTAGCACTGCTTTCTCTGCATTCAATGCTTAAGTGGTTCTCAGTACAATGTATTAAAAAAAAAAAAAAAACTGCTCACTTGACTGACAGGTGCAGTATGTTGATGAATAATAAACTCAACATGAAATGCAATAGGTCAAAGAAGGAATGAGCAAGAAGTGAGGGAAATAAGAGTTCTGGATAAATTAGCTTAAAAGGGGGCTGTCACCAGACTGTAAATGCTCTTGACTGGCCTTGACTCTCCAAGAGCTCTAAATCTGGGAATTAATGCAACGTGGTTAACAGTTAACACTGCTATGCAAATCTGTGTAAATCTTTAAAAGTAATTATTACAACCTAAATTCAACCATGTAAACAGCACTACACACAGTACAGACCTGCCCTGAAAAACAATATGCAAAACTGAGATCTGGCACTGTATCATTTGTAATGTTAATTCGACCTAACAGTCCCATTCTCCAGACCCGGCTCTACGCCCTCCCTCACAAAAAAATTAAGTTTGTGCAAGAAATGGCAGGCTTATTCTATCCAAAGGGCACCCTCCCCCCCCCAAAAAAAAAAAAAAAGAAAAAGAAAAAGATGCACAACATGTAGCCAGGTTCAAATATTTTGAGGAATACCCACCCAAAAGAAATTACCAAAATAACCAAAAAATGAAGAAAGTGCCTAAAACATGATACAGCATTTTAGAGCCCTTTCAGATACAAGGCAGAGAAAGGTGTAAAGTAGAAAATATCCGGATCTTCAGTAATTTCCACAAAGGTCCAATTCCTCACTTGGCTGCAGGGCAGCAGTCAGATCCTTGCTGCTGCTCCTGGGACAGAGCCACTACTAAGTTTGCTCCTCGGGACACAAGCCCTCGGGCCCTGAGCTGAGTGCACCTCTCCCTTCCTCTTCTCTTTTCCTGCGTTCCATTTCCCACTCCACAAAGGTATCAAAGAGACTTGGCCAGGCCTCGTCTTCACTGTAGTTGCTGAGGTCAGGGCCAATCACCTGAGTGAAGTTAAGGAACATGTTCCAAGTGTCCCGGGAGATGCCCTTGATCCCCGAGGGGTTCTCTGTTAAGAAGTTTAGCCATTGGTCCAACACGGGAGGATTGTTCTGGGTAAAGACTAGTTTCCAAAGGGCAATGGCTATTTCCCGATGCAGTGATCGCTGCCCTTCTTCAGAGTCCAGCCCAAACTGAAATGTAAACCGGTAGAGATCCTTGAACTTATCCTCTTGTTTGGCTTCAGTCAAGAGGCTTGGGAACCGTGCACAGATCCCATCAATGCTGTCTGCACTTATTGCTTTGCAGCCATCGAAAAACTCCTTTCTGCAATAGGAAGGAAGAGGCACAATTAATAATTATAAGTGATACTATTACTGAGAGGCAATAGACTACAGAGATTAAGAGCATGGCTTTGAGGCCTGGAAGCCTAGATTAGGATTCCAACACCTCCACTAAATTTTCCTATTTCCTTATCTCTCACACAATGAGAATACCATTGTTTTGGTTTTGGTTAGGACTAAGCAAGTTAACAGATACTTTTTCTAACTGTGCCTAGCACATGGTAGGCAGCTCATAATGGCTCATTCATTTATTCATTCATCTTCTGAAAGCTAAACTCAAGCCTTCTGCTCCCTGGCCTGTTGTTTTCTTTGCAGTAGTACAGCCCCCTCTTTTCTAAACAAGAAGGCTTCCTGCTTCCCTTTTGATTCTGCGTTGTTTTTGGTATACTTTTGGTGACTGCCAAGGGGGACTTGGAGCCAAAGATCTTGCATGAATTTGTGGGCAATTATGTCACCAGAGATCAATGTTCTCATTAAAAAGCAAGCATCGTATTAGGAGTTTTTAACACCTGTATGCTTTCAGTTTACAACAGCCTTAAGAGGTAAAGCATGTGAGGCCCTCAGGATAACCTATTCATGGGGCCATAGAAACTAAAACTGTTCAGCTGGGTCTCAAAGTCATTTCTTATTCATAACCCTGTGCTCTGCAAATCACACCAGGGGGACCCTGCTGTCCCTTCACCCATACACAAATGTTGATAGGGGCATATGACCATGATAATACATATGGCTATTACTTGATAAATGGTGCCCACTGTCCTTGCAGCACAGGCCTGGCTGATGTAAGAACTAGAAGGACCAACTGGCGCCATGATAGCAGCATACTCTCAGAGGCACTCTCTGTATTATCACAGTGCCTTGCACATGATAGTTACACAATAAATACTGAGTGAACAGTCAGGAGAAAAGGCATGAAAAAAGGGCCCAAAACAGCAGCAGGCCGAGCAGCAGCTTGGCCCTAGGGCTCATCCTGGATTATTCCTCATTTAACTTCAGGAAAAGATGGTTCGTGCCCAAGTACTTAAAAGCTGCCTGGTAATACTATGATATGCTTCAAATCTGACCTAAAAATCATAGAAAGGCTTTGTTCTGTGAAAAGAAATGTTGACTGCACATCAGAAACAGGAAGCATTATGAAAACATAAAATGCCTGCACCTTACCCACTAGGATTCCTATTCAGTAGGCCTGCTGCAGCACCAGGTTTGTTTTCAACTCTTAGGAGAGTTGTGGGGGTGGGGTGAGAGGGGAGAGGTCCTCAACATCAGGAACCACAAATTAGCTCAGAATATTTAAGTTTTAAAGATTTTTTTTAAATTACCCAACACCCTGTGAAGCCCACCACGTTTTATCCTAGCCAGCACCAGTGCCCAATTGTGCTCTTTCTCCTCTGCTCACCTCCTGACATGATATATTTGTGACTAACCTGGTGAATTTGCACATGGTGGCAGCCTGGAACTTCCAAGCCAAGAGCAGCACTCGAAATTCCGTGGGGTCAACACATAGGTCATTGCAAAAGCGTTCCATGCCTTCCTCCAAAATTGCATCCTCCCTCTCATCCTTGTAGCGCCTGAACAGTTCCTCCAACCTCTGCAAGGAAGACTCCTCAGCATTGGCCTTGGACTCCCTCCTGGCATCTCCTGAAGGTGTTGGCAGCTGGCAGGCCTCAGGAGCAGCCTCTGCTTTCTTGGTCCCATTGACAAGGATATCTCCACCTGGCTTGCCATAGGGTGGCACCTGTTCCTCGCGGTGGCCTGCTCCTCCTCGCCTGCTGTGTGACTTGCTGCTGGCATCTCGGTCTCCATTCTTGCTGCCTAGTGTTGATGAGGGATTCTTGCACTTGGTGACACACTGGCCCATTGTGATGATGGCCTGACTTCTATAGTGGCCCCCTCTGGATCAGATGCCCTCGCTGCCACTGACCCATGTACCTCAACATGCCATCAGCCAGAGGAGCCAGCCAACCTGGAAGGAAATTAAAAAGTGGTCATTTCTGGACAGGGCAGTTGGGTAGGGACCCTACTCTCTGGGAAATGCACTCTGGTGACCACTCCATTTCACTGAGCCAACAAGGAGCCAAGAGATATATATCCTGAGTCCTTCACTGCCTCCCTTATAAGCCAGTTCTTTAAGCTCCCCTTGGAAATGCAGCAGCTAGGGCACATATGGAGAACCAATAAGGGAAATTCCTAAAATTCTTAAAGTAGCACAGGTTACAAAGAGGCTGATTCATGTGCAGAACACATCAAAGAATATAGTTCTGACAGAAATGTTCCAGAGGAAATCTGTCTTGCCAACTTGCCATCACACAAGAAAGTTATGTGGACCCACATTAAGCCAGAAAATGCAAATGTAAGGTTTATCTTCCAGCTCCCAATGCCAACACTCTCAGATTTTCTTTAAGAAATAGATGAGTAGGAAAAAAGGATGGCCTTAACCAAAACAACTGTCTAGTCTCATAATGGCTTAAGATTGATAAAGGACCGGCGTTGTGAAAACTACAAGCAGAGACCTGGCTAAACAGCAAAGTGAAATTCATTTCTGACATCTCCAGCTTCCTTCCTGGCCTATCCTAGACAGTAGGTGTAATGTACTTTCTCCACCCTACTCCACCCATCTGTGGAAGCCACCCACCAAGCCTGTATTCCCAGAAGTTTCCTAATCTTGGAGCTTTTTTGCTCTCCTTTGGGTCTGTAGCAAGGCTACACATAGAATGCAAGTCAAGTTCACACTAAATGTGATTGTTCTACAGGACATTTAGGTATAGTCTTAAAAAGGGATGTGTCTTTGTTTTGAAACAAGGACTAAATTAGGTGCAGTGATACCCACTTGCAGTCCCAACTACTGGGAGGCGGAGGAAAAAGGTTATCAAGAGTTCAAGTACAGCCTGGGCAACTTAACAAGATCCTATCTCAAATAAATACATAGGGCTGGGGTGAAGTTTAGAAGTACAGCACTTGAGGCATGCATGATACCTTGGGTTCAATCTCCACTACCAAACCCAAAACAATAAAAGACAATAAAAACAATAAAAGAAAGCGGGCTGAGTTACTCAATGCAATCTGTATATGATAGGTTAACTCCTAGATACAAAAGAAGAGTCTGTGTTCATACATGACAAGTTCATTCTAACAAGTTTTTAAATGAATTCCTAGAAATTTCTGAGCCAAAGGGGAGGTGATTCTCTCAGACTATACTGTTTATTCAAGACTTTTCTTTTGCGTGTATGGGGGTACTGAGTTCAGGGCCTTTGCACTGAGCTACCTCCAGCTCATTTTTTTTAGTTTTGACTTTGAACTAAGTTGTCCAGTCTGGGCTTAAACTGTGATCCTCTTGCCTTAGCTTGCTTTGATTACAGGCCAGTGCCACTTGGCTCAGCTAGGACTTACCTTCAACCAGTTTACTAGAAAAAACCTATTTACAATGAATTAATACTTCTTACAAAACTTTGCCAGCTGCTAGAATGGCAGCCACTGAAATTACACGGCTGATAGACATGGGGACTAGGAGCCAGAAATATGGCAGGGAAAGCAGATGCCACACAAAAACCAATGTTAGAACCATACAGACCTCCCAGTTCTAGAGAGCTTTTATGGGCCTTCAAGATACAGACTGAAAAGTCCTGGAGTCTGGCAGTGGTGCAAAAGGGTGGTTTTCATGAAAATAGTAAACTTTTAAGTTTTATCTAAAAAACTGTTTCTTCTAAACAGTACTTGGATAAACTGAGAGTTATCTTCAAGAAAAATACTCTCGAGGGGTAAACTCTTAAGTGTGCACAAAACACAGGATAATTCCTGTATTTACCAGAGACTCATCACATCAGGGCATGTCCCTTCTCCACCCTGGAGAGTAAATGACAAAAAGACATGTCCATACATGCCCTCAAAAGACATGCAGTTTCGATTTCACTTCCAGAACACACTGAAACACTTAAAAGGAAAGACCTAGGTAAGTTGTTTTAATGTCTTTTCATGCTTTGAAGTATAACTAGAAAGACATAGCATAACCTATTCAAATTCCAAAAGGTAAGGGGTTAATACTTGGAAGACCATCATACAAGGAAAGCAACTGTTCAAGCAGAATTATCTCAAAACAAGGAGGACTGTACCATGTGGAGGGTCTGGTTTCCAGATTTGTGTTTCTAAAGACTGAAGTGCTGAAAGAAACAAAAGGCCTAAACTTACACAAACCCCACATGCTCACAGACTGGCAACTCTTAATTCCCAAGCAAGCTGACTCACCAGGGTTTGCTGCTCAGCTCCTGCTGCTGAGGGAGGCCCAGGCACCTAGTGAGATAAGAGGATTTCCTGGCCTTCATTTGACCCACCTACCCTAGGCCACTCACCCCCACCCCCACAGGACAGATGCTTCATTATAGCAGTTTCCTGTGAAGGCTGGAGCCAAGGCCTGCAGGTAAGACAAGACAAGAACAGATGGGGCTCCCAAAGAGGACTAATCCCATTTACCTTACTGGCCCTCCATGTAAGAGTATCATTTGATGACCTGACACAGCAGACCCGGCTATTAAAATGTCCAGCCAATGAGACAATGAAGGGATAATCAATGACAACATTTGATCAATCTGCAAGTACCAGAAGGTCAGGTCTTATTCATTCTGGCCCCTTTCTTTGAAATGCCACCATTCCAACTGAATGTTGAAGGGAGTGGTGGCCTCAAGTCACAGGAAAGTATTTTCAGGTCCAAGGGGAGTATGGCTCCCTGATTTCTACCCAATGGACTCTGTTCTGTGTCTATTCTACCCATTCCCTGGGAAAACAATTTTGTTACCACAGTTCTCCCCAGGCCGAAACAAAGTGCCCAGCCCTGTGTCCCATGCTGGCAGCACTTCAAGTCTTTTCAAGTTGAAGGCTCCCTGAATTCACTAGCTGTTAGCTACTAGCTAATAATAGCAGTCATCAATTATTGAGCACTTGATATGGTGCCAGGCACTATGCTAAGCACTTTAGGGACATCAGCTCACATATCCTCCCCACAACCCATTTATGGGCAGGGAAACTGAGCCACATGTAACTTGCTCAAGATCACATAACAGAACTTGGTTATGTGTGAGGAAAGGGGACCTGTACTATTGAGCTAAACTGTGAGCCCACCTTCAGCAAAGCACCTTGGAAACACAAACCTAGGGTAACACTGAGGTTGGCAATCCCAGAACAGCAAATTTTAACCATCAGCCATCAGAATTAGAACACAAGGCCACAAGGCCCATGCCCAATGCTCAAGGATGCCCAACCACTGCTTTGTCCCAGGCCAGGCCAACCTAGCGCTGCTGCCATGATCCTGGTAGAAAGGATGCCCCTAGGTCCATAATTAGTTCAGCTGCCCTAAACCAGTGATGTTTCAGCCCACCACAGCATGGTGACAGCTCTAGCTCTGACTGAAGGCTAGTTTTGACTGTTTTATCCTAAAGAAAATCTGAATTTTTTAAGTCTGCTAAAGGTATCTGCCTTGGGGAACTATTGTAGGGATTTGGTGAGGAACCACAGACAGAGAATCTGACAAATACTGTCTTCCTTACAGAAAAGACTTGCTATCTTGTTATGACAACTATTATTAGTAACAGCTGAGTAATGGGTGGCTTGGTTACCTGTGAGAAGCCTCCGCTTGTCTCATGTGAACAGTGGACTCCAGGCCTGTTTCCCCAAGGCCTTCTATAACTCTTACACCTCCTCTGAGTCACTAGCTTCATCTTGTACAGAAACTCATACCACAGCATGAACCCTACTCAAAAGCATCACTGCCTTGCAACACTTGCAGGAGCACACTCTCCCAAGGACAGGGTATCTCCTGTGCTGGGTGAACACGAAAGAGATGGCAGCACTAGTGGGTAGTCCAGAGGCAGGTTTTCAGCAATAACAGCATTATTATTAATCAATATCGTTTTATATTTGTTAGTACATTATAATAACTATATATAAACATAGCTCTGTGAAGTAATTACTCTCAATTACAGGAAAATAAATGCTGACACAATGAGATCAAGGAACCTACATAGGGAAGGAGAAACAAGAGGGTGGAAATTAGGAGCAGATAAAACTGGACTTGAATGTGATGCTGGCCGGACTAACTGTCAAGGTCACAGCTCTACCTCAAAGGAATGTCAGGCAGAGAAACAAGATAAGCCATGTAAAAAGCTCTGCTCAATACCTGATTCACAGGAAGCACTTAGTACGTGTAAGCCTTGAGAACAGTCACTATTCCTGTTATCACAAAGTTGGTGATAGAATCAAGCTTCCCTTTAAGCACGGAATAGCACTTTTTTCAAGAGCCAGCCCAGATCTGCCATGGTAATGAAGGTATTTTTGCATAGTAAGTGACTCTGCTCTCCTGCTTCTAAATGGCACAAGTGGGTTAAATGGAGTCAGGATAAGGAGCGGGTGGACAGAAAGAAAGAAAAAAAAAAGGCCCCACAGAAACCAGGAGAACCTTTTTAAAACAGGAGAGCTTTGGGTGCTTACCCGAAAGAACAATGACAGTAACTCTGCCCAGTGCTGGTTGGCATATCCTGGGCCAAGCTCAGCCTCCAGCATTTCTTCCTCAATCTCAGCTCCAGTTGCTTTTGTCTGCTTCCCTTCCTTTTCTGCACACTGGCCTCCAGACTCCCTTCTCCTCTGTGCCAGCCCTGGCCACTGTTCCTGGGGATAGGCTTGGCTGCCTGCCTGGCCTCAGGCCTGGAACAGGCGCTGCTGGGACCAAAGGGCAACCCCAGAAAGTTGTGGTCCCTGGGGATGTTCCAGCTCCAAGGAAGGATGAGAATGTCACTACTATTTCTTAGGCAGATCTCTGCCATGTCAAGGAGGTATTTTTCTGACAAGAGGCTTACTCTTAATCACTCGGAGAACAAACTACCCTGAGGACTAACTCACACTGAGACCCGGTGGGAACAGAAACAGTAAAAGGGGAGAGATCCGAGAGGCACTGAGGAAGATCCACCATTCTCTGGATCCTGGGGCTGTGTACCTCATGTGCTGCACAACCTTTAAAACTCACAACAAGCCTGAGAAATAGATTGTTACAGCTTTCATAGATTAGGAAACTGAGGTTTCTTAATTTTAAGCAGTAGGCTGGGAAATAAAACCAGTCTGTCAGGCTTCTCAAGGGAAGGTTTCACAGAGAAAGTAAGCCTTGTTTTAGTCCTCAAATGACCATAGGCATACTGAAGAAGGAAAGAAGGTAAATATGGCTGGTTCACTTTACTAACATAGGTAATGATATTTTAAAAATCATTGCAAGTATTTATAGAGTGGATTGACATGAACTGTCATATTCACTGTAACTCTAAAGGAATACAATATAATCTGTATTTTCCAGACAGAAAAAGTGAATAGAGTTTAAGGGAGTTGGCCTGAGGTCACACAGCCAGTTTATGAAGGAAAAGGGATTCAAAAGTCCAGGCAGTTTAACTAAACACTCCACTCTGCATTACTGGCTTTGCTACTATTGTCTGCTATGTTACATGCCAGGTTAAGCCCCTCCCAAGAAGAAAACATAGCAACACCTAGGTGTATTCCAGAGGTACAGAGTCAATACGTTCAGAGTAAACTTCCAACGCCTTTAGTTTTCATCTGGGATCTCCCTAAGCAGTGTATGCCCTTCGGCAAGTCATTTAAGGTCTCCTGAGTTCCTGTGACCCCAGAAAGCAAAAGGTCTGGACTAGTCTTTCCAAGGTCTAATATTCTGGGACTACCTTTATCTTTTCTGGCATTCAAAGAGACTGAAGTCTGAATCTGTAACTCTTCTGAGAATAGATGTTAGTGAATGGTTCTGCTTCTTCTTGCCCAGGAATATCAGAGCCAAAACCAAAAAGGAGAAAGAAAGCCAAGCTACTCTGATTTGAAGAAGGGTAAGAGATAATGTTTTTGTGGCCTTTCTTTTCCTAATCATCTTAGTTTGATCTCTGTGGGGTCAGCAATAGGCCCTGACATATGGCAAACAGACCAAAGGCAAGCTGGCTCTCCGGTGCAGCTGGCTGGGTCAGGAAGCCAGCTTAGAAGAATGCTGTGTTGGCTACTAGTAGGGAGCCTGTCACCCAAGGAACAGCCTTTGAAATGAGGAACTAAAAAACAGGAGGCAAGTGCTGGCACCAAAAATCAGTGTCAGCAAGGCACTTGAGACTTCCTCTGACAGAAGGGACCAATCCAATCCACGCCTCCATTCTGTTCCCATCTAGAAACTATTCGGTTAACAAGCCGCCACTGACAGCTGCTGGTGTTGCTACATAACAGCAAAAAGAAACCTGTTTTTAACTTTCCACTAAATAGTCTGTACAGCTACCTAGGTGTGTCTTTTTATTTCTTACAGGATATGACAGACACCCAAAGGCCTGAGTATATGGACTGTCCTATAGCTGCCAGAGGCTGAAGTGATTGTACCAGCACAAACCATCCTTTAAGGCGTTTCAAGGCAAGATCATAAGAGCCCCCGATCTCATCTGGCAGCTGCAAATTCTGAATGACCTGAGAGAAAGATGCAAAATGGGTGCTGCCTATTTGTAAACTACTTCCTAGAAACCTGCAAAAATAACGAGGAGGAAAGATCTGAGGGAATATTTTAAATGATTAGTTGCTGCTGCCACTTGGAATTTGTGACTTAAAAGATCACTTTAGAGATAAGGTTTTATCCAGAGCTACTGGAGAGGGAAAGCTGTTCCCTCTGCCAAAGCAAACGAGACCCATCTGCCTCTATTTTCATGCTGCTAAAAACCCTTTTTTGTCCTAAAATGTCCTATAGTGGCAAGCTAAGACATTAGGTGCAGTTAGTCAGGGTAGTAATACGTGACTTATTACCCTGGCCAATCTCAAAAGTGCAGAAGCAAAGAGGGATGAAAAGAGGGAGGGAGAAAAGAGAAAACTTAGTTTTAAAAATAATAAAATGATTATATTTTTCTGTAGAATATAATCTTAGGTTGCATGACTCAGATCAGCCAGTTCAGCAGGAAGTTACTTATTTCCAAAGTGTTGTCCTTGTTCTTTATTTTGTACACGTCAAATATAACCACGCCCTGCTTAATGTTTCAATTTATGATGGACCTCATAATGTAACAGTGGTCCCTTAAGATAATAACGGAGTTGAAAGATTCCTATTACCTAGTAACATCACAATGCTGTTATAGTACAACACATGGCTTACATTTCTGTACTGATGCTAGTATAAACTTACTGTGTGACCAGTCATATAAAAGTATAGTACATACAATTATATACAATACATAAACGTGATAACATACAGCTGTGTTACTTGTTCATACAAAACTGCCTAATGACACATTTCTCAGACCATAACCCCATTGTTATTTGACACATGACTGCATGTATACTACTGAGAATACATACCCAATTGTGACCTGAGGCCTGAAGTCAGCCATTGTGGGCTGGCTACACCTAATATTATTTGCCAAATACAGCCAAGCCAATACACACACATTACTATAAAGTTTACAAACAACAAATAATGAGCTGCAGAGCTGAGCTATATCCCACATGACTTAAAATAAGCGAACATGGTCCCTATCATTTCACTGACCCAACACTGAAACCTTTTTTGCTCCCATTATTCTGGGCAGATCTGACTACCCACTTACGTACAAAGGAAGCATCCCTGAGGGAATACAAGGCACACCTAGAAAATCTGGTAAGGTAATTCTGTGCTGCTTTCCCGGTGACACTTCCTGTTTTAAACCAGAGGGCCACCTTAGATCTGTGCTCTGTAGTACTGTCATAAAAATGCCTGCCAACATGCCTTCCTCTCTGCTTTTAAGCCTGCAGCCTGTTTTCTTCCTTTGTATGGTGCCTCATTAGATTCCAATGAAGAGAAACTACTGATTAGGAACTAATTCTCTGCTTTAGGTAGCACATGACATCTGCTATCTTGGAAATTTACCTGACTGTAACTTACTGGTCCTCAAACATCTAATTACCACACCAAGAGTTCACTTTTTAGTCACCTTCTGGGGAGTTCAGTATTTGGCTAACTGACTGAAAAACAGTTAACTGGAATTAAAATTAGGCTTTTGCATCTAAGTAAAAGGCAAGAAAGAAAATTGTGAAATGGGTTAAAAAATGAAGAAGGAATCCAAAATAAAGATGATACATGATTGCCTCCACATATCCTAAAGAGGCAGCTGAATGACTATAAATGTACAGATGTGGTTTCTAAAGCCATATGGCCCCTATGTAAGTCTCAAGTTCATTGCATGGCAACTAATCAATTTCTTAATGTTTGCTAATTAAAAAGAAAACTAAATCCATTAAGACCCCATTCATCAGCTTTAGCTCCTATGATGGAGGCTGACTGCTAATGCATAGCCGATAGATAGAATGAAGAAGAGGGACAGGAAAGACCTGTACAATAAAAGAATTCCTGCTTTCAACCCTACCAGTAAGCTGGTCAGAAAAGTAAGGCCATTCAGGCTTTCTTTCCTACTGCCAAATCTGAAAGTACTAACAGTTATTTTGTGAAGTTTAGAAAACACAGAGAAGCATAAAGAAAAAGAGTCAACGAATAAGCCCATCACTCTAATTAATATTTTAGAGTATACATCTTTTCAGTCTTTTATGTCAGCACATGCAAATGGCACACTTAAATATTTAGACGCACATATTACAGGCCTTAAACTTTTAAGGAAAACTTAAGTCATATTCTTTGTACATCCCATATGCGATTTTAACTGAGCATTTTTCATAAAATCTTTCTCCTAAAGAAATGTTTTAAAAGAGCAGCAATTAAACAGTAGCATTGGCATTACTACTAATGCTTCAGCTATTCTTGTGACCCACACACTATTTATACCCTGCTATTCAATATGTCAGATATCTAGTAATACAGTCCAGAGGAGGGCAAAGAGATTGAGGCTCTGTGCTAAAACATTTTTAACAGCCAGGTAAATCCACTGAATGGAGATACCATAATTTGTTGACTTAACCTCTTACTGTTGGACACTTTAGCTTGCTTCCAATAGTTCATTATTATAAACAATACTGGAAATAAATAGAAAATCCAGCTAAAATTCCCAGCACATTTTTAAATATTTTTTCAGAATAAATTCTGAAAAGAGAAACTAATGGCTCAGACTAGGCCTACATATAATATGTTTTTTTCAATATGACTTTTAAAAAAGGAAGTGAATATATCCAGGCAGCATATTGAGAGTGTACCGTTTTCACTCAATACCTTCTTGTAATATCTGCAAACTCATTCAATTTCTTTATAATTTTTCTTTTTATTAAGAGCACATACAATATTATATTTAAGGAAAAATATCAGACTACCAAAGGAAAACAGAACACAAGAGACCATTTAGATTACTTTGAGACCCAAGATTTTAAGTGTTGTTAAATAATGAGGGAAGAGGCAAAAAGAGATTAATCATATGAACGCTGTTCAACTTTATCTAAATTTTTTCACTTTATTGTCATATACATATACACACCAAAAAAAGAAAGAAATACAAAGAAAGAAAAAAGGAAGGGAATGGAAGGGGAAAAAAAAGAGAAGGGAAGGGAGAAGGAAAGGAAAGAAAGAATAGGGAAGGGAAAAGAAAAGGTGATGTCCATCTGAAGATCTAATGAATAATCGTCCCCTTACCAAAAGTTTAGCATCAGAGACAGAAGGGTCTGGCCCTCTGACTAGCCAGACTCAGGGAATCACACTCCTAGGGAACAAGAGGCTCATTCCAATGGGAACCATGGAACCTTTGGAAAGGCTAATGAATGGATTCAGCCCACAGATTTTTCATATAGGCTTTCAAACTACATACTGGATCAAAAGACCCTAGTGCATGTAGCCAACAAGTCTGCTATATAAGGTGATTATCCAATTTTCACTAGTAGGTCCCTCTACCTCACTCCTGGCTGGCTGTAGGACTGGGTGGGATTCTTAATTGAACATGTGACTTAGACTCACCAAAACCTCATATGCCCTGGTTTCATTAACTGGATCAGAAATATGACGTGACATAAGCCAATCAGAGAGACTCTCGGTATGGAAATAGTCACCTTACTGATGCTACCAGGCAAAGTATAATGCTTATTGAGAGTCACTGTGAGGATTAAATAGATTCTTCTTATTAAGTAGGCCCATCTTCCCAGATAAGTCTCAAGTGCTAATGCATTTTAGAACCCAAGAAAATCAAGATCAGAGCCAGTACAGTATATTAATATGTGAGGCAATAAATTTCCTTTTGCAAAAAGCCAGGTGTGTCAGTTTTTGTCACTGCTTAAGAGTCCCAACCAAGGCATCGCTATGCCACTCTGACTTCTATTCACACAGCAAAGAAAAGAAGGTGACAATGATATTTGTTGCACTATCATAAACATATTATTTTATATATGTATCCCTTAAAATCACGTTGTACTCCTTATTAAATATACACAATAAAAATTAAACAAAAACAGAAAAAGGAAGATTCTAATACACATCCTAATTCATGTTCCAAGAACAACTTACTAGACAGCAATAAATGCAATATACCACAGAACCCTTAGCTGAACAACAGGACCAATGATTCCCTAGCTCACAAAAGCTGTCAAATTCCGTTAAAACTCAGTGAACCATTAGAATGCCGTTCATAAGATGGTATGACTAATGAGATAAAACAACCTTTTCATTGTTACTTTTACAATCACAGTCCTCCTTCAAGTAGATACGCCACAGAGTGCTTATGGCAGCTTCAGACTACAGTGGCCATATTTTCTGTCACCTTCATGTTTCCAAGAGGATCATCTACCAGCACTTAAACACCAACCACAAGGGGTAGTAAAGCAAGAGCTCACAGATGTCTGTCTTTGTGAAAGAAGATCAATCATCGAGGTCAAACAGGTATCTATCTAAACCACAAACTATGAAACTGAGAGAACAGACCTGCCCAGAATTTGGCTACCCTCGTGGTTTCAGTTACTACCACTGAAACAAATTCTTTGATTTTAAGTGCTGCAGAGCCAATATAGAAAGTGTTCAGGTTTGGAAGACAGTGACAGGAAGTGCTCATGTCTGTAATACATTTCCTGCAGTTTGAAACTGGAAGCTCTGATCTGATTTTTTTTAAAAAAAATTACTTTCACAAATGCTTATACGGTATGAGGCCCTAAGATACACTAGCAGGTGTAGAGATAAGCAATGATAAAATCAAAGTAGAGTTCTGTTCCTAATGGAAGGAATCATGGCTTTGTGGAAATGATTCCTACCCAGTTCTTACTCACTTCCACTCATAGGACCTGCCAAAATTGACACCAACTAAGAGCTATTGCCATGCTGTTTACTGAAACTCTGTCCTAAGACAGAGTTTTTAAGAAAAACCACGATGAGAACATGTAAAATAAAGCAGCAGAATTGTAGGCTTTTTTGGGCCATGAATACATTTGAAAAACTGAAAATAGCTATAACCCTGAGTGAACTGTATATACACACACACACACACACACACACACACACACACACACACATTTTGCATCCAACAAAAGGGTGTCCACAGAATTACTTTCTGAATGGCCATCAGTGTTGTACTTGTCTTGCAACAACATTCAGCACCAACCAAAATCCAGTGGTAAAAATACTGCAAATCCTTCTGCTGGTCCAGTATAGTCCTGCACCACCGAGGAAGGACAGGACAGAACATGCTTTGGATACAGCATGACCACAGGTGTGCAATCTGATGACTGGGTGTGTACAGCCTGGTCCTATCAGCTCTTCCAGCTGTTAACAATTTGGCACTTTGGTTTTCTCTTTTAAAACTTGGGAAGATCAAAAGATCACTGTGAAAAATAAATGGTTCCTTCTTATCAGGTAGGTCTCAGTTCAGATGCTGAGATGATGGATTTCTGTCCAAACAATGTAGGTGTTGTTTTACTATAATTTAGGGTAACACTTTTATTTCTTCACAGAGCATACCTCTTTGAATTTCTTATTAGTTGACTTTTTATTATCTGCTTCTAATACCAGAAGGAGTTTTATCCAGTGCACATAAGCCATGTGGCATACAGTAAGTGCTTTATAAGTATATGTCCAATAAGAAATAATCACTGATACTTCCTGAGCACGCACTCACTTCAATGTACTGCAGGTCTATCACTTTAAATGTATTAACTAATCATTTAATAAATAATGAATCTGACAAGCTTAGCCAATTCCTAGCACAAGCAGTAATCAACAAATGGCAGTTATTTACACCCATTCTAATTAAATGACGATGTTAACAAATACTCAAAAGTGAAAGGAAATGAGTCCTAAGGATGCTAAACTCAATTTTACTTCTCAAGGGCTGGTTCTCCAAGTCCAATTTTGCCTAGACTCCTCCACCCCCTGCACTCCACTACCTTCAGAAAAGAACTGTCTCATTGTTCCCACTATTCCCTATGTCATCAGTTTCTCAGATGTTATATAAACACAGCTTCTCAGCTAGCAGCATATGGCCCCTTCTCTCCTTACTTCACAAACTAATTTTCACCTCAAACATACTGAAAGCCGGAATATGAAGCTAAAACAGGGAGACATTCTATAGGTCTCATTCTGACCCACATTGTAGTCTCTTAGAAAAATATTCACAATATTAATGGAAACCACTTCTGTTCTTCTTTTTCCAAAAGTGTATACCCAAGGGTTTACTGAAGGCATAGGAAGCCTCAATGGAAATCCTCATGTGCTGGTGTGAACTGTAAAGTCTTCCTTACCTCAATTAAATAAAGGTCTTACCTTAAAGGCTTTGAGATGTAAGAACAAAAGCCAGCACCTGAATACTGCTTACTGCTTGTTTTAAATTGAGATTCAACTATTTAAAACATAAAACACTCACAGCCAGTTTTATAGTTATTGAGGCATTTAGTACTACTGTGTTTTTATGACACAGTGGTTTTTAATACAAATGACTGAAGCATATACCCTGGCAAAGATGGTTAAGTGACGCAGATAGTGAAAATCCTCCATTTCTTTGGAACCACTACAGATGATGAATTATGTTGCATATGACCACTAGAAACATTCAGAACTAAAGTCATAAACAGGGCTTCCAAAGCCAAACAAGTCGCCAAGAAAGCAAAGAGCAGATTCCACCTCCACTGGCTGGCAGGCCCACACATTCTGAACAACCCTGCGAAACAGTCAGCTCTTCTCCCCACTCCCAGGCCCAGTTATGATATGTGGGGTAGAGAGAGAATAGCAACACTGGTGACTTTTCTAGGAGACTATTTTATAAAAATAGAGCTTCCAATTTTAGGCTCAAAATCGAAAAGAAAAACATCCAGAATTAGAAGTTTGTCTTAACACAATACGCTGAAAATTACAAGTTTAGGCGCTGGTAGTGGGGGACAGGGTATCACACCATCACATGATTTCTGAGTGAATCATAAAAAAACAGTACAAGCTTGTTTTAACAGTGCATATCCACCAGTAAGAGAATTATGAAGTCCACTTGTATTAGGTGATGGAAAACCAAACTGACACTCTTCCTGCATTTGATTCAATAGTGGCAGGAATGACACAATTGAACTGCAGCACCAACTTATGAGATAGATGCATTCATGAACATTTTTTGAGGCTAATCAAAGAAGAAATATTTGAAACCCTGAATATGACTCATTTTTCAGAAGTTAAGTCAATTTCGCAGAAGGGAGAAAAACCCTTTAATCTATTAATAAATTACCAACTGAAACATTGCTGGATTCCTAACACCCATTCTTGATTAGCATTTCTTAGTGTCATAGCAGAAGCCAAACACAGTATTTAAGAGCAAGATGCTACCTTTTCAGGTATAGGAATCACTCTGGTGAACTAGATGAGAACAAAGATTAATCTTTGGCCTTAGTTGGCTATTGTCATGATAATGAAGATAATAAAGGGCTCAAAGGGCTTGTGGGTACTATAAATTATATAACAAATCCACTTCCGCCAGGCAGCCAGCATTAACTTCTGTTCACTCATATTTCAACTCAGTATTGCCAAAAAACTTATCAAATTGAGGAGTCGTTATCTCCATTGGTCAGCAAAAGGCACAGTCCTCTTTCTCATTACAAATCAGTTTGTTGACATTACCCATTGCAAGAGACATCAACCTTACAATCTTAAAAGACACTGACATTTATTTCTTCCATTCCCCCCAAGCTTTCCCCAAAACTTAAGGACCAGAAAGAAACTTACTTCATTACTTTCCCCCATAGGAAGTTCTTCTGATTGAATTTTAAGCATTTAAAATGACATTTTATTGTAACAGACACTTTACTATATATGTAGTAATATAAACTATTTACTCCTACGTAACACAAAACTCATAGCTCCCAAGGAGTCAAACAAGAAAGTACACAGAAAAGACAGGATGTCATTGTATTAGTGACAGTGTCTTAGAATGAAAACTCCAAAAGGGGAAGAAACAGCAGATGGTGACATGCAAAGGGTCAAATGAAACCTAAGAAACACTTTCTAAAGAAGCAAATGAAAAAATAAGCACTTCCTACATAACTAGTACACAGAATAAATCTACCCATATGCATAGTACTCACTATTTTCACAAAATTATATCCACAACTACTTACCTGTGGTTTACTGTATATCAGGCAAGCATAGTTCTCAAAAGCATTTTCACACATCCAACTAATGTAATAATCCAACATGAATACCCATGGAGGTAGTTACTATTTTCACCATTTTACATATGAAAAATTAAGGCATAAGGTATAAATAACTTGCCAAAGGCCATGTGGTTAATGATGGCAAAGCTAAAAGTCATTTTATGTTTTACTCTTTCTCAAAATTATGCTTTCTGAGCCATTTTTTAAAATTATGCAGGTTTATATTATTTCTTTCTGAAAAGCATGCTACAATAGAGTGGCACTGTGTGGTTCAGTGCACTTATGTCTTTTGGTTGCTAAATGAATGAAGACTTGAACTAGACCAGTAACTTTCAAAATTTAACCACAACTTTCAGTGAGAAACATCTGACCTAATGCACATACAGAAATACATATGTAATCTGGGCCCTGTGGCACAGGTGTGATTCCAACACTCGCTGACTGAGGGAAGGGGACTGCAAGTTTTAGTAAATTAATGAGACCCTGTCTCAAAATCAGAAATAAAAATGGGCTGGGGATGTAGCTCAGTGTGAAGGCCATGGGCTCAAACCCTACACCACTAAATGAATGACTGAATAAATGAGTAAGAAGCTGGGCATAATCCCAGCACTCAGGAGGCAAGAGAACCATGAGGAGTGAGTGTGAGGCCGATCTGGGCTACACAGTGAGTTCAGGGCTAGCCTGCACTACAGAGCAAAATTGTCTCAAAAAAAAAAAAAAAAACCCCAGAAACAGTAATGACAAATTTAACTTACTGTTGGTTAAGACATTTCAATGAGACACAACCCCTAGACAAATAGGCAAACAAACAAAAATCGAAGGACCAGACAGGCCCAGTGGAGCAGCCCCATTTGTATCCCAGAGATCTGGAAGGCTGAGGTCGGAGGACTGCAATTCAAGGCCAGAATGGGCAAGTTCATGGAGATCCTGTTTCCACATCAGCACACAAAATGGGCTCTGGATGCTGCTTAGTATAAAGAACCTGGGTTTGATCCCCAGTATGACCAAACAAACAAACAAACAAACAAACAACAAAACAAAAACTCAGGACCAAACTTGAAGGTTCCTTTCAATAGCTTTATTATGCAAGACAATGGTGGGCACTTTCCAGTCATGACAGCATCTACTATCCACAGCTACCACTGGAGGTTGGTAGTACTGCTATCCCTATTTTTCATACTAGGAAATAAGCTCAGAAATAAAGCAATTTAGGCAAGTTCCCAGTCTGTTGACAGAGACAGGAAACTAACCCAGCATTTCAACTGCTTCTCAAATTTCAGAGCATTTCAGTTAGGTGGGGAATGTGTTTACTTCTGGCCAGTGGACTGTGGACACAACTGACACAGTGGGTTGCAGGCACATGTGATGTCTTGTCTGCGTCCAGGCACAGACTTGGCAGATGACATTTCAGTCCTCTTTTCGCCTGGCACAGTGTACCAATACCCTGACTGAACCAGCACAGATAGTATAGTGGGAGAGTAAAACCTATATTCACCTGGGTCTCTGTGTGGCTGCATGTAACAGACAGCACTGACCTATGCATAACATACAAGCAATAAGTTTTAGCTACTGGACATAATTCACGTAGATCAAGCTCTAACACCTTTAGTGTAGTACTTTCACAAATGGATAGTTTATCTACTTTGAACCTTTCTCCACACTGTCACTAGAGGATTGACACCTCTCTCTCTCCCCAACTCCTAGTCTCTCTGCAGGAATGCCATGTCCCTACTTAAAATAAGTAGTTCCCTTTCACCTCTACCAGATATATAGGGTGATTCTAGATTTGGCCTTCCCATTTCATTCTAGGTGCAGCAGGCATGCTGAAACACCAGCCATTTCCTTATGTGTCATAGCTACTTCTGTCTCAAGTTTTAGACACACAATTTTGAGTATACCTCTTCATTCCTCATTCTCTATGCTTGCTCTTTCAAGCCTAGCTCAGTTTTTTTCCACAGGACTTCCTTCTGCTGAACAAGTACCTCTCTGCCCCCCTGCACCTTTGTTAATAGCATTAATATTTTTATAGCACTGATTTTACAACTGTGTCTAATTGTTCTGTGTGTGATGTTCCTACCATACTATGAGGTCCTTAGGAATAGGATCCACAAGCACTTAGAACTGTTGAAATGAATAGCTGATAACATCTAACATACTACATCCAGACATGTGCTTCACTCTGAATACAACGGTGAGGTCAAAATTTTCTAGCTTGTAAGAATGGTTTAGAGTTTTAGAAGTCCCCTATGAAGGGTCGAAAGAACTTGGGTTCGATTCCCCAGCATCACATAAGCTGGGTTGGTGGCACACATCTGTAATTTCATCACTTGGGAGGCTGAAGCAGGAGAACTGCTGTGAGCCCAAGGCCAGCACACATTTTATCAGGGAAAGGTGGTCCCTTTTTCAACTATTTTTAACAACCTGAAAGCTACAAAATCTGGTGGTTCTTCAGAGAAGATATCATGTATCTGTTTGGAAACCTAGTGTTGTTAAAGTGTGTCTTTAACATTTTTGTTCTGTTGAGCATCTATGGCAGACAAAAGATCTTTTACTTAAGTGGGTTTGTCAGAAGTATTAAATGCTGGAGACTTTAGAACTTTCTGTTGAATCAATCAGTTTAAATACTGTATGCACAGAGCAAAGAGCAAATGTGCAAATCAGAAAGAGAAGTTTAGGTCAAATTACTCATAGGAAAGGAAAAAACATTTCCTTCTCAATCGGGAAAAGGCAACTGGAAAGATTTTTACCTGTTGCATAACTTTTTATTAGCTCATTTTGTTGGTCCAAGCAATGGTTGAGCACTGGCTACTTAGAAAACTAAATACTATGATTAATTAAACAATCTTAGGTTTTTAAAGGCAGAAAGAGTAAAAGATTAAAACTACAATTAATATTTTAAGAAGTTATCAGGAAAGCTGAAGTTTCTGATATCCCTAAGACTACTTAGGACTGAATACATTCTGAATGAGCTGAAAGGTTATTCTACCATGAGAAAAACCTAAGTGGTATTGGGAACGTGTAAGCATCGCTTTTGATAAGTGCTGAACTCTACTGCGATGTGTGTACACCTCTCCTTCTGACTCTAAGTTATGTATTGTCATTTAAAATGTGTGATCTCAAATGCTTATGCTTTTATGGGGATTATACTACCATGAAGACAATTATTTGTATGACTGGGAAAATGTAATTTTTCATGTGGCTCTCATCTTTAAAAGCTTGACTGCTCAGCTGCCTGTAACAGATCTTAACCAAAACACATTGATTCAAAAGCAATTTCCCAAGAGGACCAAAAAATAACCTCATTCTAGTTTTGCAAAAGCTAGTCTGTTGGCCAAGGGCAAATGTCACAATCCCTGCCTATCCCCTCTTAGAATATATCTAGACTCATCAGTCATTATCTATAATAAGTAACTTCTCTTCCAAGGAAATGGACTGTTTCAGAAACCTGATACCTATTGTAAGTAAGGTAGTTTTGTGTTTTTTATATACAAGGAGAAAGGTAAATTGCTTAGTTAAAATTCAAATAAAATCTGCCCAATGTATACTTGCTACAACTGCATGTCATGAAGTAGATTATAATGGGGATGGAGAACTTTAATTATGTAAAAAATAGCCTTGAGTAAGTCTCCTTCCTTTTCCTAATGTGCCCAATAATCCAGATCACAAACCTCCTGGAGGTAAGACAGTATAAATGATAAAATCAAAATTGTGTAAGAACTTGAGGCATGATACATTAGATCTCACTTCAGCTATGAAACATCTGAAATTTCCCATTATGAAATGATGTAAATGGCTGGGGATGTAGCTCAGAGGTAGAACACTTGCCTAGCACACACAAGGTCCTGACTTAGATTTCCATCATCATCACCATCACCACAATAACAACAACACACACACAGGAATATTTTATTATTTAAATGGATAAGAAAAACATGCTACATTACTTTTCATCGTTGTGCTCCAATTTAACCTAATCTTGATAGTTACAGCACAGAAGGTAACAGACTTCAAATAATCTTAATAGCAATTGTTTAGAATTAAAATTTGAAACATTAAGCAATATATTACAAGGACTTCTACCAAATCCTGGCCCTTATACTGAGTTAATTTAGAACAAAAGCACTTGTAAAACAAAGACCTAATACTACATGTAATGAAAGATGATGTTAAAATACACAGAAAATGCCCAGAGACTAGAAGTAATTAAGACTTAACAACCTCAAGAAACCCTAGACTACATCTGTAAACAGCTTTCTCAGTTTAAGAGAGATATAGAGATCTGTTTTCAGGATTTTATTGTAAAAAAAAAAGCACCTCTCACAATTCACAATAGACAGTATCATTTCTACCACTATGCACCTGTCTCAAGACCTCCATTAGCTGAATTATGAGCAATACAGCAAAAAATAAAACAAGATTTTAAAATACTGCTAGTAACAATGTTAAACTTCATTTTAGGAGACATGTCACATGTCCATTTAAAGCAGTTGCTAGCAATATGTAATGGCAAGTCAGTTCTTGATATGGGGTCAAGAAAAGGCTTTCAGAGCTTAGAATCCATGCACTGGCTTGGGTGCAAGAAAGTGGCCTAACTGAACAAATCAGATCCTAACTCCTCCCATGAGGGGACCCCCTACAGCAAAAAAGTGAGTGGAATTTAAGATCAATCCAACTAGGGGAGAAACTGTTAAAGGTGAAGGAGGAAACATTATTATTCATTTTTTATTTTAAAAAGGCACCGCTACTAGGATCTATAGTATTTAATATTTTACACAATCTACCTAATGGTTCTTCTTGCCTTAAACACAGAAGTAGAACTCTTTCAACCTACTTGGGTTATACAAGTCTTTACATTCTCTCAAATTTTGGACCTGCTCCACTCTGGTCATCATCATACAAACTGTAATAAGAAAGGCATGGGAGTGTACTTGTGATCCTTCTGCCTCAGCCTCCTAGAATTCTGGGATTTTAGACCTGCATCACCAGCCCCAGCAAGACCTTATGAACTTACAAGTTTATTTATCACCCCAAATACTGTTCACCTAATATTATTTTTAAAAGTCAGAAAAAATTATATCTACTTTAGTATTATTCTAAGCACCATCATTCATATAATCACAGGTGTTACATGCTATTTATATTTTTCATTAACATTCATTAAAAAATTTAAAAAAAACAAGTATATATCATGAATCACCAAAAATCATCTTGTATACATCAGTGTTACCAAAACAACAACAAGAAAAATCAAAAGAACACATTCTGGCATGCTCATTTCAGCAGCAAATACATTAAAAGTGTAGCCAAAGCCACACTTAGAGAAGTAGTAATAATTTAGTATGAAATCCTTTATTTCACATTTATGGAAATAAACTCAAGGAAGGGATATAATGTGCCCAAAAACAGAGAGTAATTGGTAGCTGTGCAGGCTAGAATCCATGACTACTATTAGCGGTTATCCCCTAACAGTAGACTCCTCTGCTAGCTGAGCTACCAGAGGTAGAGATCTGGCCTCTGGAGGTCAACAGAAGCAAGCCTTGAGCACTCAGTGAACCCTTTGTATGTGGACTTGGGCTTTTCACTTTCTCTGAGAAGCAACAAGCAAAACATGGTACTTACCAGCTGACTCTCTCAAAGATTATCTGGATTGGCCGAAAAATATCTGTTTCCTTCCAAAAGTTTCATGTGGTTCTGCCCAACTCACTGAGCTTCAAGGCATATGGCCAAAGATAAAAACGTCTCCTGGATCAGTTTCCCAATTTTTCATCCAACAGTATCTTGGGCCCTAGTCCCCTCTATTGAACTCATACAGGCTCTATAGAGTTTCAGGAAGATTTTCCATTTCTGGGTTTTAGGCCAGCTTTGGAAATAGGCTGGAAGTTTCCATTACAATTACTCATGTATTTCCCAGATATCCAGAGGGCAGGTTTTGTTTTCAAGTGATAGGTAACTTGTGTCTACTGTGCACCTAGCAATGTTTAATGTACTATCGCATATTTTTACTTTTTTTTTGTAATGAGGATCAAGCCTTCCCTCTTATTTATTTTTTTAAAATTATGAGACAGACTCTCACTGAGTTGCACCTGTTGGACTCAAACTTGCAACCTTCTTCCTCAACCTCCCAAGAGTGATAGGATTATAGGCAGGCTCCACCAGATTTGCCATCATACTTTTGATTATAGGAGTTAAAATGTTCCTGGGCCTCTTGGGAGTTGCCAACCCAGGTTGTTTGGCTATGTACGCCATGTAGCTAAAAATACACTGTGTACTGTCCTTGAAACACACTTTTTTTTGAGTCCTTACAACTATTTACTGTGATTATACTTACTCTACACATGACAGTCCTGAGGCTTAAAGATAAGTTGCTCATGCAAGTCAAAGGCAAGTAGCAGTAAAGTTCAAACTTAAACTCAGACTAACTCTAGACCTCTGTTCTTAACCAATGCATTCTGTATTCTTAAACCTTTTACACTGTCACTGAAAAGGTAACATGAAGCCTGTGTATCTGACTTATTTCGTTTCTTACTTTAGGGAGACTTAAGAGAATACCTGTCAAGTTCAAGAGCATAGCGAATATTATTTCATACTGAGGGAAGAGTTTGCCTCATATACTTTGAAGCTATTTACTTTGCAATAATGAGTATCAAAAAAGCCACCTACAAAAAATAATGTATGCTGTTAAATGCCTAAATCAACTCTAGGTAGTCTTAATTCCATTGCTAACTACAGGACACAAAACTGGAGCAGTAATATGGTATAATAATAAGTGTACTTGGTCACTGTCACTGGTTCCTACCAGTTCCTAAAACCCTTGGCATTTCCTAAATCCTTGGAATTTCCGGATATATCTTTTGTTATTCATGAACAGCCACACTGGATCACACCGGAGTTTATGCTAACAAGGTAACTTCAGGATGGGTACTTAGAGGTTTCAAGGGTGAGGCTCATCAAGCCAGAATGATGAAGCACAGTTTAGATTTCAGGCCCTACTTCCTGACCTTCGGGAGTTAATCACTAATGCTCAGTGATCACATCCACATAATGAAATCTTACAACTCTGAAACAACGAGGCTGGGAGAATTTTGGGGTTGCTGAACATAGTGATAATCTGGGTGGCTGGTATCCCAGAAGGAATATGTAGCTACATACCCTTCAACTCATGCCTGTCCCTATGCATCTATTCCATGTGGCTTTTCCAGAGTTAAATTTGTTTGTTACTCTGGTTTTCTGGGAAACTGGAAATCCAGTTCAGAACCTTGTATTACTAGGCAAATACTCTATTGCTGAACTACAGCCTCATCATACCAGCAAATTAACAAACTTGGAGGATGGGGTGAAGGAACTCTTAAATTTGTAGTGTGCCAGGTGGAGGGTCAGGTAACTTGAGAATACTTAATACCTGCAGCTGGCTTCTAAAGAGGGGTAATCTTATGGGACTAAGCTATTAACATGTGGGGTCTGTGCTCATTCCCAACAGTGTTAGTTAAATCACTGGGCATTAAGTTGCTGCCAGAGAACTGCTGGAATGATATAATAAACTCAGAAAAAGAGGCCCATATTAAAATCAACAATCACTGATGCTCAGAAGCCAGTTTCCTGCTTGATCTAATCATGAAATCTATGCCTGTAACAAATTTAGAGGACTGCTTGCTGTTTTTAGCATTTAGTTTCAGGCCCTTTGAACAGATCCACAACTGCCTAGTAAAATAATTTTTTTTTTGAGACAGGGTCTCGCTCTGTAGTCTAGGCTGGTCCTGAACTCACTATGGAGCCCACTCTGGCCTTGAACTCACGGCAGTCCTCCTACCTCAGCCTCTCGAGTGCTGGGATTACAGCCAACATGCCTAGCTTATGTGGTGTTGGGGAATCAAACTTGGGTACTTAAGGACTTGTCTTACTGCTTACTAGGCAAGTGCTTTAACCACTGAGCCATTCCTTCAGCCCTCCCCCCCAAAAAAAATTCTTAAAAGAAGAAAAACTAGGGAAGACTAGTCTGATCTACTAAAATAAACATGGATTCTGCAGAAATACAAAGTTACGGATTTTTCTTAACTGGACATGGCGGCACATGCCTGTAATCCCATCACTTTGGGGGACTGAGGCAGAAGGATTAAATTGAAGCTCAGCCTGAGCAACTTGGAGAGACCTTATCCACCCTCCCCCACAAAAACTCACTCAACGGTTTTAGTTGTGATTTACTTAATGTACATTATAGTTCTTAAGAATCAGTCCTGAGTTACCTCACCAGTTTACATGTAACTGTTACCTCTGAATAACATACATAATTAAATGACAATAGCCTCCAGTTAGTTTTCTCTTCATTATGTATTCTACGGGACCCAGGCACACTGTATTTCTCATGTTACTTACCAACTTATGATGTGTGAAAATAAAAGTCCTAAATTGACAGGAAAAAAAAAAAAAGGCCAAGGCCTCCAAAAGCAGTCTACCATGAATGACTATTCAATCTTGAAGACCAATCTAGTTAAATTAGCCACTGCATCCCTGTATTCAATTCTCTGTAGAAGAAATAAAAATTTCAAGTTGGGGAAGAGAGGACCAATGGTCTGGGCTCTAATTAGGGACACTGCGTTGCTTAACTCTCCGCAGGTCTCTGTCCTCTTCCAACTGAATGGTGTTCCGTGGAGTAGGATAATTTGTGGGCCTGCTCCTTCCCTGCTCAGTTACCTCAGTAAGCACCATTATTAGCACTTCCTGCTCTTTCCCTGATGGGCCACAGTAGGCAAATCTTTTCCCCTTACACTGTGTCTACAAAATTCTGCCATCATCACAACTCTGCCTTTAAAGGCTAGCTTCCCTATACCTATGTGTCCCTCTCAAGTGAACCACCCATCCTAAGGCCTCTGAGAAAGGCCTTTAAGTTTTCTCTTTCATAAAAGTTACAAAATCCTATATGCATGAATTGTAACCAACTGGTTTGAGTAAATGACTGAACACGTGACCTGACAAATTTGCTAAAATAAAAAAATAAAAAAATCCTGAGAACATTCTTAGGAATGGACACAGAGGTCTAGACACAGCAACGTACACCTGTATTCCTAGCTACTTGGAAGGGTAAGACAGAAGGATTGCAAGTTCAAGGCCAGTCTGGGTAACTTAACAGGCACCTGTTAATAGGTGTCTTAAACTGAAAAAAAGAATCTCTGGGTTAAATCCCCAATATTGAAGAAGGAGGCAAAAAAAAAAAGGACATTCACCATACTACTCCTCATAGGGAATTCCTCTTAGTGAGAGGGGGAAAATGTCACTACAGCTCAGGAAAACAACTGCCTAAAACTGTCTAAAAGGCCTGAGACTTCAGTATGTCCCTGATCCTGCCTCCTAAGACCCATGCTGCTAGAGCCCAGCACCCTCAGTGAAGTGATATAGCTAACCTCTCTCTTTTCTTTAAAGACCCACTAGGTAGCACTTATTTGAGAGCAAGTTTGCTCCATAAATATTAAAAAAGTAAGAATGTATATCCACTGTGATTATTTCTATAGAGCTATTCTGTCAATGGGTATACCTGAGTTTTCCTGTTCGGATTCCAGAGGCACTGGGAAAAGGAAGTACTGTGTTCAGCATTTTGCACAGGTACTCTGTAAAGCTTGTCTACTACCTTCCCTTAATCAAGAGTGAGAAAGATCCATCTCTTACTTGAATGTAATGTGGTCACTTTTAGAAATATTTTAAGGAAAAAAGGACTTTTCTGTAAATACTGACAACTTCTGTTAAAGTAGGGAGCTCTTATTCTATTAAGAATAACTTTGCTTCACATATGCCATGTTATAAGGAGTCCTTTCTGAAAGATAACCATTTGCGACAAAATGTTTGAGAAAAGAACCTAGGAATATAGAAGACCAAACATCAAATATTTAATTAGACTCAAACTGTATTGGATACATACAGGGACCTAAGACAGTGAGTGTAACTGAGGAGACAACTGGTGCTAAGAAGTTCTGTTCGTTGCTCTGTAACTCTCATTTTATGTTTTCCCACTGTTTTTCACCCTTTTTTTTAAGACTCAGAATGTTTTATTCAACTGAAACCAAAGGAAAAAGCCCAATATCACAGAACATTACAGTAGCTTTTTTTTTTGCAGAAGGAAGCGGTAAGGTGAAATGGAAGGGACAGAACAAAACTCACATCTCTGCCACAAGAATATTCCAGCAATGGCCCCCACAAGGGCTCCTAAAAGCTTAGCTTGAATAAACATCACACTTGATATTTCAAGATTCTGCAGTATCTGACTTTTTCCTGTTTCTTCCTAAATTGGAGGAAGTGAGACTAACTGTATTCAATATGCTCAATTCTATGACCTAAGTCTTACCCAATCAAAATTAGAAGTTACACACCAGCCCACTTTAGGCCAACACTGCAGCGTCCAAGCCATTTATGAACAACAACTGAGTTAAAAATGTGTAATCAACGTTTGCTGCCTGATGGAGTCCATGCAATCTATTACTAAAATATGGGGTGAGCAGACCTTCCAACATATTGTCTCCCTAGCAGACAGAAAGAGAGGTAAGGGCTCCAAGCTGCTGAACACTCCTCCAAAATGAAAATCCCTACACCATGCAGTGAGACTGTCCACACTCCTCAGTTAGTTATCAGACCTGTCTGGATCTACAAGTCTCAGTGAAAGCATTACTTCCAGTTGCCAAGTCCTGAGATTGAGCCTTCTAGTAGGGCAGGGCAAAACAGGAAGATGGATGATGCTTCCCAAAGCTATGCAATCTAGGTTCCCATGTTGCAATTCAGCCTGAAACCAGCACAACTCTTAAGAACACTCTTGAGCAAGGCCAAACCCTCGGGAAGGCAGGAGTCGCTGACCTGTCTGTCTATGCAATCAGGTCGGTATCCAAGACCTAAGCATAGGTGACTTATTTTGCCACAATAAGGACTAATCACCACCTCAAGATTGATTTACTGAGCTTCCCTATTCTGACATATACTTTAAAAAAGGGTCTCATTTGCACACACCTTAAGACAACTCTTCTCTCATTTCCCCCACCCCCTGAAAACTTATCCACAGCAAAAGAAACAAGATCCTTTATAACCTAGAAAATATATATATATAACAAATAGTGAAACTAGACTCGGATCAAAGGACAGTAACTTAAATGATTTATTGTGTAAAGAACTCTGAAACACTGTTCCAACATTCAGAAGAACTTAACCTGGTTCACTGGTATGAACATCTGTAAACAGACACAAAGAGGTAATTGTAAGTTATCGAGAGCTGAGGAAACAGCAGTTACCGCATAATTACCATTTGTTTCAATCTTAGTTACCACTTCTTCACCTCAAAACAACTGGCAGCAATGTACAATTAACTCTCCTTACTTCAAAACATATATCAAAACAGTAGCAAAATCAGATTAACTTAGTCATTTAATACAGTGTAAAACCACTTACCCACAATGCCAAAAGCAAATGCAATGAGTTGCCTTTCTACAATGCCCACCTTTTCAGAAGAGTTTGTTCCAGGCCACAAACAAACAAACCCACCGGTACCCTAGATTAAAAGGCCAGCTCAATTCTAAGTGTTCAAATTCACTTATATTTGCACATTCCTTCCAGGGCACAATTACTGGCCAACACAGGAGTCAATGGCTTCTCCGTGTGTTAAAGTTTCCTCCTACCCATCCACCCCCTTTCCAAACTGAGAAAAGAGCCACCGGTCTCCAAACTAGCTGATGACATTTCAGCCTACAAGATATTTTCCTACTTGAGTTATAAACCACTGAAATGAAGATTAATAGTGGACAGCTTAATAACCCATCAGATGAGCACTTTATATCCAGCATTAGCATACAAAGTCAAGCTCATAATCTTTTCTGAGCCAAAGCCAAACGTGTGTGTGTGTGTGTGTGTGTGTGTGTGTGTGTGTGCAAGTATGTGTCCACACATAGATATGTATTTCACTATTACTTTTCCATTACATTCCTTCCAGATACTATTTAGTATGGTGGGTAGAGTCTATTGTTGCCTGGTCCTAACTGTTCACTGTGGTCATTGGATTCTTAAGACAACTTCTTCTTTCATTAAAGTCAGGGTTCAGTAAATCAGTACCAGGTTCTACTGCATCTTCTTCATCACCCCCAAATGCCCAGAAAGCTGTACTTAAGCTGGCTCTGACAATTCATTTACAGATGCAATTAGAGTACCAGAACATAAAACAGGTGACAAGTTTTCAATTTCTGATTCACAGCCCAAGCAATATTCAAGTTTTCTAAATGCCTGGCTGAAAAGACTGATTTATTCAAAAAACACACCAGTCACTACTGTGAGGTTCAAAAGAAGAAAAAAAGATTCTGTTTCAGCATGATGTGATATGGCTTAAGAGGCGCAAATTAAGAAGTCATTATTAGGCCTCTCAAGGCAAACTAGTGCAGGTAAAACTCAAAAGCAGTAAGCTATTGTAGATAAGTATCCCTAACAGAAGGCAAAAGTAGGTTACATCCCTTGGTTACATGCCAATCCGGAGATGCCGACAAAGTGGAAATGAGCCCCACAATGGTCATTATCTAATGTAATCCACTGAATGAACTTTTAGCACCAACCTACACCTCAGCTGTTATTAGTCATTAGGAGGACCAGACAAGAGTGGAATTATTGCAACAGAAACTCTGCCCCCCAGTGAAAAACAACTTGGAGCAAAGATCTTGATGGGCACCTCTGCAGATCAACCAGCACAAAACATTAACATTTCCAACTTTTTTTCCCCTTTTGCCGAGTACTAGGGATTGAACTCTGCCTTCTCAACCTTAAGCTCACAAAGATGGGAGATTCATCAAGGCCTTATTCAAGTACATAGAGAATCTTAAAAAGCAGCATATAGGACAAAATAAGGAAAAAGGTGTGCCCTCAATTGAACATTCCACCGAATCTGAAACACACTGCTAGGAGATTCATCTACCATCAATGGCCCAGGGGATCACTGCCTCCTCTTCTCTCACTCTTAGCTGGATGATCTCTTTTAATAGAAAAGTCCAATAGTAACTGTCATAAGCAATACAACTCTGGGAAAGAAATTAGAATTAATCAAAAAGAAGCTTCACTTTATTTCTTCTTTCTTCTTGCTGTTATTTTGTTCCTCTATTCTTAGCCACATCTCCTATTTTTGACCCTTTTTCACTCAGCATTTTGATCACTAAGCTCTAGCAATTAGTGCCCACTCAACCCCATTCCTTCTTTCTTTTCTGTCCCTGGAACCTGTTAAAACTCATTCCAACTAGTTTCTGCACTAGCTATTCCTTGAATCTGGAAGGCTTCTCCCTTTTTCCTTGCATAGCTGGCTTTTTTATTTTTTAAATTTAAAGCTCAGTTTAAGTGTCAACTCCTTGTTTTTTGTTTTGTTGAGACAGGGTCTCATTATATAGCCCAGGATGCTCTAGAAGTCATGATTTTCCTGCCCCATCCTGTGAAGTGCTGGGATTACAGACATGACCCACTACACTGTAGGTCTTCTTTGACTGTATTCCAGTCACATTTTCTATCCTATCACTTACTTTCTTCGGCATCTCATCAAAATCAGACATACTTGCTCATATATTGTCAGCCCCTCTGTCCCCACCCCCTACTCTGATATAAGCTTCAAGAAAGCGGACCTTTTTGTGTTCACCTTTGTACACCTAGTGCCTAAAACACTGGTTAGCACTTAGTATCCAATCAATAAATGCTTGTTGAATGAATGAAGTTTGGACTTTCCATTCAATAGCAAACTAACTAGGTTATGAATTAAGGTAGCAGTCACTTTTGTCGTATTTCTACCTTTAAATACGCTGTTACTTGTATGATTAAGGCATTAAAAATTCTGTTTTATCAGGTCTGAAATCCCCCCAAACCAGGATTCTTCCCAGCATCAGAAGAACATCTGTTATGGTAATTCTTCTAGCAACATGTGTATCAAGCTCAGTTAAAGATGGACAGGATTCATGCACACTTTCTAGTGAAAGGATCCTTAAAATGTAGGAATTATCTCTTAAAGTTCTTAAGATAGTTTAAGATTTGACAGGATATTAAAAAAAATCAACATTTCATTCTGAAATCCATGACAGCTAGAGGAGTGCTATTTGGTGATCCTTTTGCAGACTAACTGAATATCAACAAAGAAGCCTTCCTAATTAATCTTCGCTTTCTTCAACTTTTCAGTCACTTTTGGTTTCCCATCTTTAAAACAAAACATATCATACTGTTTCATGTAAGACCAACTATACACAAAGAATGAGCCAAACAAGTAAGATGAAAATCAACACAAGTCTATTGTGTCACTGAAGACATGTGTGCCAGACACACAATTGGAGAAAAAGATAAAAGAGCTATTGTCCAATTGTAGAAACAAAAAAGTAATATGGGGTTTTCTGTTCTCTGAAGTGCATCATGACGTGTGGGTGGAGAGAAACACAGAAATCCAGAATTAGACTAACATCAAATCATTTTGGAAAGAGTTGACAACATGTAAATTCCTCACACATGAAGTATTCAGAGCAAGAGACCTTGGTTCTTGGACTATAATGCCAATTTAGGATTCCTTGCAAGAGCTATGGAATTCTAGTATTCATAAAAGAAAATGTTCATTATAATCGGGAGCTAAGAGGCGTTGAGAGGAACTCCCTATGTGACACAGCCTGTAACAGAAGTCTTACAAAGCATGCAGTAAGATGTGGGATAGAGGCTGAACACCAAATTCAAAAGAGGCAACCAAAGTACCATAAAGGGGCGAGGTGAAAAGACCATGAGTGTCACTCAGCCACAGGTAATTAAAAGTAAAAACAAGGGGTGTGTATTGGGGAAAATAGGGGAATAGAGGAAACAATACATTTGTCACCCCGTCCCACTTCTTACACAGGATACAGGCAAAACCTCCAGCTTCATTACCTTAGGCACAGACGGCTACCGTGTATAGCAAAGGTGCACAGAAAGGCCTGCAGGTTTGAGCCCCTTAATTCCAGGGCTGTTAACGATTAAAAGATGGGGGTGGGGAGGGAAATGAGGGCGGAGGGAGCTGGAGATTCACCCACCACCTCCCTCTTGAGCTCCTACCTCATAGCTCTTACCCGGAACTTAGGACCAGAGTCTGCACCTCCTTGGGGCAACTCCGGCCCCTATCCCCAGGCCCAGGGCTGAGGGGAGCTGGCAGTGGGGAAGCAGGAACAGAAGGTAAGTTTTCTGAGCCCTGCGGCTGACACGCCACAGGCTCCCTTCACAGGCTCTTCTTCCAGAGGGACCAGTCCAGACAAGGCGCTGGTTTCCACTCCTCCCCTTTCACCCCCCTTTACAAGAAGGAACCCAACCCCCGCCCCTTCATCTCTTAGTGCGCCCCCCTTTTCCTCAACTCCCCACCCCCCCAAACTCACAGCTGCTCCAGAGGTTCCTCCAGTCAAACCCTTTCTGGAAACGACGGCAGCCCGGCGGGTCCAAACCACCTACCATCCCCGCTCGCGTTTCCAGGCTCCCTACCCCCACCGCCGCCGCCTCTTCTTCCACCACTGCCGCCGCCTCCTCTTCATCTGCGGCCCACCGGCGGCGGCCGCACCGAAGCCCCGCCCCCTCCATCGCCTCCTGCATCATCACTTCCGGTAACCCCGCCGGCCGCCCGCTCCTGGAGGGAGAATGGGAGAGAGGCGGAGAGGGAACGGGTGGCAGATTGCGTCATGGCGTACGCAAAGACGTACGAAGCCGTCGCCAAGTAAGGGCAAAGACGTAGCTGCGGGGAGGAAAGGATTGGGGACTTGGGTTGGACCACTTTTTTACTGGAAAGGGGAGAAAGATACCGAAAGGGGTAAAGGCAAACAGCGAGAAGATGAGGCTGGCTCTTTTGTTGGATGCGGCGGAGCACGGGATAGACCAGGAAGTTTAGGAAGGCAGAGACTGGCCCTGACCTGGAACCGTCGCTGTCGCTGGAGTCCTCTCGGTGGTTGGGTCCGGTCTGGCCTCCGCGACCTGCCTGGAGCGCCCGGCCAGGGCTCAGCGAAGGTCCTGGCGCCGCCTCCTGCCACCCAGCCAGGGCTGCGGCGCTCCTGTGGGTGGGGGAGGCAGGACTGACGCAGAGTGAGTGTAAGGGTTGACTCCAGGCGCGGGGACGGGGCAACGGTTGGCTCCCTGGGGCAAGTACAGGGTGGGGGCGCGGGTGCGGCGTTGCTAGGATATGCGCCTGTGTGACCCCAGCTTCGCGGAGGCGGCTTGGTGTCATCGCCACTGACCTCGAGGACCTATGGCACGTGGGCCATGAAGGAGAGGCCTGGTTTGGGCCGGCTTGAGCCTTATCTGAAACTTTCGGGTTCTTAAGTGTAAAATGGGTGATGGTAGGGACCAATCGGGGGTGAGAGGCGCCTGGCTTGGGAATGCCAGCCCAAACTGCCTACTGTAGAGAAACGGAGACCTAGAACACAGAGTTAGCTTAAAAATTCTTCCTGTCCGCAAATTTACAAGGACGAAAACTTTGCTTCTTAACTTTACACTTGAATGCAGGAAAGTTAACAAGTATGTGAATAAGTATCAGCAAGTGACTCGCCCTCCAAAGACTTGGGTGAAGTGATCAAAAGCCATTCAGAGGAAGCTGTCGTTTTGGGGGGAAAGGGATGATGAAAGGGAAGGGATGTTAGAGAATGAACTGTCTAGATGAAGAAAAGAGCCAGTGAGATGGCCCTATAAACTGAAGAAAGAGGCAGATTGTTCCATTAATGATGGAGAAGTGGCAGGGCCTAATCAGAGCCTTTTGGTCCAAGACTAGGGTTTAGTGTTTATGTTACCAAAGGATTTTAAGAAGGGTAATCACCTGACTTACATGTTTAAACAAAATAGCTGGATAGGAGAATGGATAGACCTATTAAGAGGCTGTCCTGATAGGCCCCGGGCGTGGAGACCATAGTGACCGAAGGCCTACTACTGTGGAATGAAGAGAATTAATTTCAGAATGCACTTTGGACGAACATGTTGCATGACTTGCTACAGAACTGGATGTGAATTGTGTGGGAAAAGATTTTCCTAAGGAAGAGTGGTTTGGTAGGAAATACTGTAATGAAGATACCAAGAAGTAGGATATATAAGTTAACGAAAAGTTCATAGTTGGGGTACTGTGAGTTTATTCCTAGATGACCTAGGATGAGCATTTAGATAAAAGAAGATCCACAAACTCCTTGGGTTTGTAAAATTTAGAGATTACCCAGCGAGAGGGGAGCTGGCAAAGGAGACTCTTAACATGGACAAGTTTAAAAAAAAAAACAAAACAAAACAAAAGAGAAAGAAAGAATATTCTGCAATAATGGGATCCACCCTTATAATTACTGAGACTCATTCTCAGGAGGCTGGCTCATCTCTTCCATTCCTCATCTCCAAGGTGTCAGTGGTTTTGAACTTGTGTACAGGTAATTTGTGTCCATTACAGAAAACCTGATTTCTTGGCTATATGCATATTTATTTGTCTTTCTTTCCCTTGGACTGCTTCTTTTGTGTGTTTCTGGCACTTAGTACAATGCCTTGTCCATTGGGTCCATGTCGTGTTGTCTGGTCAGGAACAGACGGTTTGTAAGTTGTCAACTGTGAAATTCAGTAGCTTCTGATGGTTTTTTGTTTGATTGTTTTATCCCTACTGCTGTCAACACCAACACAATTATGATCATTCTCATCATGTAGCAGAAAGAGTATCAGAAAAAGAATCGGAAGGCCTAGAGTTCAATTTTGGACCTGCTACTGACCAACAGAACAGTGGCCTTGGGATAAGGCTGTTTTTGAGCTGAACAGTTGGCCTAGAATACAAGTTGCAAAATGGCAAGACAGATATTGCCTGCAAACATATTCCTTGGCCCACAAATTTAAATTCTTTTAATTTACTTGCCAAAACTTTAAAATTAGACACAAAAACTAGATTTTGCCCTTCTTTTGAGAAGTCAGTCTGACAACACCAGTTCCTAAAGGGTCCTACACAGTAACAGTCAGTTGGAGTTGAAGAGTTGCTTCCCGCTTTGTTTGTGGCTTATTCTCCATGTATGCCAAAGGCCTCATTTGCTTCCCACAACCTGGCTTACTCATGTGGATGTTTGATTTGTAATTCTTAGTTCCAGGTTTGTGCTATACATATGTAAGCATTAGCCACTGACTCTAATAATACAAAAATTCAGTTCCTCAGACCTACTGTATTTCAGATGCTCAGTAGCTACATGTAGCCGATTTCTCTCTCTCTCTCTTTCTCTCACTTTCTCAGTCTGTCTCTCTCTCTTTGTTGTACTAGGGATTGAATTGAATCCAGGACCTTCACAGTGAGCTACATCCCCAGCCCTTTTTAATTTCTTATTTTTGAGACAGGGTCTTGCTAAATTGCTTGGGTTGGGCTTAAAATTATGATTTTCCTACCTTAGCCTCCCAGAGTGCTTGAATTACAGGATGATCTTTGGTCAGCACTTGCCTAGAGGAACTTGAAGGTACCTTGGATGGTAATTATTCCCTGAATGTAAAAATTGACAATCATTGTTCCCACTCTCAAGAGGCTCGATCTGATAAGTCACTTCTGGGCCTCTACATATTTAAAAAAGAGTTTCTCATTTGATAGTTATTTGATATGAGGAGAGTATTTGGAAAATGTTCTGAAGACATGGGCCACTGTGTAGTGTGGTATTATCTAATAGTTGGATCTACTGTTAGATGCTAGAAATCTCTAATTGTATCTAATGTTGTAACCATATTCCTTTAGCCAGTTTCCTAATCTAATTTCTTAGAATACTATTGCAAAGCAGAATCTAATGTTTGGCTCTCTGACTCTTCTAGTTGCTGTGAAGGATAGAAGATTCTGGATAAGGAGTTAGGAATGACTGGTTGGTCTTTAATACTGTCTTGTTTCCTCCCATGACCAGTCATCTCTGACATCACTTATTTCTGGTAACTGGCTTGCACCACCTCTCACAGACTCTTGTCTTTGTGTCTTAAAATATGTTAAAAGAAAAGAAATCTATTTCTTTTCAATTGAGAGCCTATAACTTAATTTCCACATAGAATTTCTAATTTCTGTCCTTGAAGGGATATATCTCTCAATGGTCTGATACAGTTCCCCTATACAAATATGATCTTGTGTGTGCTTCAATTCTGATACAATACATAGATGGTTTGACTTACAATTTTTTAACTTTACAATGGTGTGGAAGTGCTAAGTATTCATAAGAAGCCATACTTTGAATTCTAAATTTTGTGCTGGGCTCAGTGGTGCAGACCTGTAATCCCAGCACTTTGGGAATCCAAGGCAGGAGAATTGCAAGTTCAAGCCCGCCTGGGAAATTTAGCAGCTCAGCCAGACCCTGTTTCAAAGGAACAAAAGGGGCCAGGAATGTAGCTCAAAGCAAAGGCCCTGTGTTCAGTCCTCAGTACAACAAAAAGAGAGAGGGGGGAGGAAAAGAGAAAAGAAAAAATGGAATTTTGAATTTGGTTTTTTTTCTGAACTGCAGTGTGTAGTACAGTGCACTTTCCCAATGCTGGGTAGTGGCAACTAGACATGTCTTCCAGTCAGGCATGCAGATGAGTAACTGAGACTTTACTGTATAAGTTATAATGTTTGGTAGGTTAGGTGTATCGCATAGATTTTCCACTTGACAAGTTTTCACATTGTGATAAATGTATTAGGCCCTAACACCATTACAGATTGAGACACATCTGTATTTTGAGTGGGTGTGTTTGCCTACTGGGATCTTGTTTGAAACAGTTACTTTAGAAGTCTTTCAGATAGCAATATTTTGGTTTTGTCCCTTGTTCTAAAAATTTCCTACATTACAGACTCTTATCTTAATATTTCCCTTGGGTAAAATTTTCCTTGCTCTGTGTCTCTGACACACCATATTGTCACTTTCTGTGTAAAAAAGATGCTGTTTCAGAAAATAGCTGTGGAATAATTAAGTACATCCCACAAGCATATCCTAAGGTTTGCAAAACTATGTGGCATTACACTTCCCTTTTTGGAAGCTGTAACCAAAAACTGAATCCAGGACAGGAAACAAGTCAATGGGGTGAGTGAGAGGGAGGGAGTGTGTGTGTGTGTGTGTGTGTGTGTGTGTGTGTGTGTGTGTGTTAATTGATGGAGGAGAAGGAGTACAGGGGACCTGGAATGTGTGAGGCAGTTTCATCTGAAGATTATTACATTGCAGTGACAATGGTAGGATATTGGTGTATGTTGCAAAGTAGGGAATGTAACAGCTTTAGGAGAAAATTCTCTGAAGGATAAACAAGAGATAAAGAAAAATAGGAAAGAAAGCATGGTTATGTCTTTGGTGTTGGCACCTGTGTTATATTTCCAGTAAGAAGTATGTGCTGTGGTCTGAAGATAAGCAATGTCTCCAACAGGGTCATTTACTCACACTGAAGAACAATACCCTTTTACTGTACAAGGATTATTAATGATCAGAGGGAAACAGCTTTAGGAAAACCCATTTCTACCACAAAGCAGTAAATTCACCACTGGGCCACATACTTTTGTCTGAACACAAAACTTAGCATAGATAAAAGAGATCTCCCTGTTTCTTTATTTCCTCCCATTCAGGTAACATACCTTTACTTGCTGTTGCTAAGTTTGGTTTTGTTATTGTGGTACTAGAGATGGAACCTGGAGTCTTCACAAAGAACTATGTCCCTAGCACTTTTTATTTTCTGTTTTTCTGTATTGCTGAATTGCCTGGGCTGGTTTCAAACTTAGGAACCTCCTTTCTCATCCTTCCAAGAGTGTTGGGATTAGTTCCTAGTCATAAGTGTTTTAATAGAGTATCTCGTGAGTAATCCTTGCAACTCTGAAATTTTCTTGTTCTGTTGCTAACCCCATATTATATTTTAAGAAACTGAAGCTCAGGAATGTTAATAATTTGCTCAGTGGAGATGGGTACGAGTGAAGTCAGGATTCAAACACAGTTTTGGCCACCCAGGGCCTTAACGTAGTTTTTCTTTCTTTCTTTCTTTCTTTCTTTCTTTCTTTCTTTCTCTTTCTTTCCTTCCCTTCCTTCCTTCCTTCCTTCCTTCCTTCCTCTTTCTGTCTCTCTTTTTGTTTTTTGTATTATCCTTACAAATGTAAGAAAACGTCAGTGCCCCAAACTGAGACAGGCATTTTCTTCTTTGCTATTCAGGGCAAGAAAGTCAGATAGCTTTTGGATTATGGAGAACATTTCAATTCTCTAGAGGTTTTCCAAGTGACAATTTACAAATGACAATTCCGTGGGTTGTTTTTAACCTCTGATCCTTGAGTGTGATGGGCCTTATTCCCCAAATGATTATTTTTCAAGAAAAAAATGCCTCAAACCCTATTTTTTATATCTTTGACTCTCAGCTTCCCAGAAACCCTATAAAGCATTTTAGTCCAGTGGGCCCACCCCAACTGGCCTTAAAACAACAATGAGTTTTGAGTTCTGATCTCCACAGCTCTTAAAAACCTCATTGGGAAGGGTAATTGCTATTTTAAAGTGCTCTGGGATCTTCATTTAGAAGACATGGTCCAAACACTGTCATGTATAATTCAGAATGAGAATGCATATAACTGATAACCATTGTATGTTCATAAATGTATTCTAACATTTTTCATGTCCCCGCTATGTGCCAGGCCTAAAGAGTGTAGTAAATGAGGCTCATTTCAAACTGCCTTCCCTTTAGCACCCCATCACCCTTACACAGTAAAAGAATAAAAGTAGGTAAAACAGAAAATTAGATAATAACATTATAATAGAAATAAGGTGTGTCTATGCCAGGGCTCCACTTAGCAGGGATACTGGCTGAGTCTCAGTGTAAGAAGTCACCTTTCAAGAAGTGATGGAGACCAAAAGATGAGAAGCAGCAGGAAGGCAAATCTGTACGAGGTGGGGCCTTCAAATGGCGAAATGAAGGGGTGCCACGTCTAAGGAGGTGGCACAGCAGGCTCACATGTGCCACTGGTGCACAGCTAGTTGTAGCAGTCATTTTGTTTGGGTGGATTGCACAATCTGCCCACCCCCACCCCACCCAAATCATAAAGTATTTTAAGAAATTTTGGCTATACTACACCCATCAGTTGTGATGAGAAAAAATAAAAATCACTCTAGAACCTAGTTTTAGAATGAAAAGGGGTCTTTCCCTTTACCTCCTGGGGCTGCAAAGTCAGGGTTAATTCTCCCCCCTTTTTTTTCTTTCCCTTGTTTGTTCTGAAACAAGTTTTCTTCAGTAGAAGGCAAAAAGTCTCATGAGAGTACAACATTTGGAATTTCAACATTCCTGAGACTAGAGTCATACTTCTATAAATTTCATCTGGGGAAAGGGATTTTTCATCTTGCTCTTAAACTAAGTGTTCATGTTGCAGTGGGCTTTCCAGAGGTGGGAGGCGGGGGGGTGGGGGTTTGGGATGAGTAGGAGGGGAGTTGTTCCAGAGGTAGAAGAAAGGTGATGTGGATGAGGCCCCTAGTACTAGCAAGTTTTTCCATTGATCTATAAAAGTAGATTGAACAAACCGAGTGCTTAGGTGTGCCTGACACAGTAAGTTACTGGAGACTCCCCAAACCCCTTTACTGTACTTAAACCCTTGATGGTGAGTGGGCACTTGTTTTTTTCTTTTAGGTTGGTTGCTACTGCCTACTATGAGTCTCCACCACTGACTCCAAAATAAAAAGAGGGAGAAACCTGTGGTCAGAGAGGGAAATAATCATTCAACTTCTTGGGCTCTTCATCCTGTCTCTCCTGTCAATTAGTTTGGCGGTATCAGGCACGATTTCATGTTTTACCTTCCATAAGAGTGGTACAATTATAAGTAGTTATGATATAGTGTGAGTCTAGCAATTTTTAAAAGATATAAATCAGACTTTCCAACTTACTTAAAATTTGCCAATGGCCTTTTTGACAGCAAGCCTACTTCCTTTATCACTGCCTTTGCTCCTGCTGTTCCTCTTCTTGGGCTACCTTCTCCCAGCTCTGCCAGTTACAGGCTCCTTCACACGTTTCAGTACTCAGCTCAAATGTCACTGGCCACCCAAAATAAAAAGTTCTCCTTTCTGCTCATTTATAGTATATTACTGTTTCATTTGTTCAGTCATTATCTGAAATTGTTTTTCTTGTATATCTTTTGCTTCTGCCATTACAGTATAAGCTTTGGGAGGGCAGAGACCAGTGTCTCACTGTATTCTCAGACCTGCACATGCTTAGCACTTAGTAAATGTTGAGTGGTTGAATGAATAGGTCTTTGGAAGAGTGGACTCAAGGCCTACAGGATGTTAGAGGTACAGTGAGCCCCCGCCCTTGTGTCTCTTTGTTGATACAAGTTTCTCCTGAAATCAGGAGGCAAGGTTGTCCCAGTAATCAAATGAGCAGAACAGTCTAGCCTTCTTTAAAGGTGTTGTCATATGCCATAATTACCGAAGAAGAGGAGATAGTATATGCAAAATCTTGTAAAAGAATATACCAAGGTGCAAAAACTTTACTTTCTTTGCTCTTTGTGTAGGAAGGTTTTTGGTTCCGTTTATTATACTGGCTGAGCTCTCTATAGCAATCAGCAGGCATTCGATAACATTTACTGAGGTGAAGTAGCCTGTTTAGTGATTAAGAGCACAGGCTGTGACCCCAGACTGTTTGGATTTGAATCCTAGCCCAGCCTACAACTGACTGTATGACTGTGAACAAGTTACTTATTCACTCTACATCAGGTTCCTTCTTCATAAAATGAGGATAATAGTAAAATCTGTGTTACAGAGTTTGTGTAATGATTATTGGTGTTAATATATGTAAAAGCACCTTACAGAGTGCCTGACACACATTAAGTGCAAAGCTAATGTATGTTGTAATTATAATTAATGATTATTATTACTGTAGTGAACAAAACACAGTTCTTGCTCTTCAGGAGTAGAGACCCTAGGAAGAAAAGGACATGTGATAAAATAACAGCAAAAGAGCACCAGCTGGCTGTGATAGACACAGGGAGAGGGGTGATCTGAAGAAGCTTACTCACATAGATGTCTACTGGGCGAGGTGAGGGCTAGCAGAAGAGGCATTGTCCGTGGAAGGGCCCTCTACGGCAAACAAGCCTAGTGTAGTAGGCAGTGTGTGGTAGAGCAGTAGCACCTAAACTTAGGTTATTCAGAATTATTATTCACAATTTTTGCTTATACTTAATTTATATTTTAAACCAGCTTAAATTTTTGTAATGTATTTATAGCAAGCTCTAAATTCACAAAATCTAAACCATATTTTGGATCAGAGGCCAGAACACAGTAGCAGCAACATGTCAGCATTTTCTGTGTAGTAAGCACTCAGTAATTAATTTCAGCACTTTGTTTGTATGTGAGGTATGACTTTAAGAAAAAAAGAGACCAGCTTCTAGGCATATTTCCTTCCAGGCCTACCTCATATTTTCTGTCTTTCCTCATTCTAGGATTTATAGGTTAAAGAGAAGAAAAGGAGCAAAGGGCTTCAAGAAATGTCAGTCTTGGGTTGGAGGAGCAATACAGTGGTTGGAGTACTTGCTTAGCAAGCACGGGGTCTTGAGTTTGATTTCCCATCACCACATAAGCTGGGTATTGTGATGCACACCTGTAATCCCAGCACAGGAGGCCGAGGCAGGAGGATTGCCCTGAGTTTGAGGCTAGCTGGGACTACATGGTGAGACCCTCTTTCTTTCTTTCCTTCTCTCTCTCTCTCTCTCTCTCTCTCTCTCTCTCTCTCAAAAAAGTCAATCTCAGAGGAAATTTTAAAAGATTTTAACTATCAGACTTCTATAAGAATACACTTCTTGACTAATTAAGATTGCTGTTTAATTGTGATCCTCTACAAACTGCATATTGCTTATGTTGTCCAAAGAAAACTAGCAGTAGACCCCACTGTTTCAGATCCCCACATTAGTAGAGAAAATGGGCCACCTAGTCTTGCATTAATTCTGAGAGGAATAACTATAGCCTTCAAGCTGTTAAGCCCATAGAGATGAAAACTTTTTGGGGAAAGGCAGTGTTTCTACATGAGTTGCCTTCTAGGAATAAAGATAAAAATACAAACTGAAAGGAAAGTAGCTTTAAAATTTTATATATATATATATCATTCAGTTCCTATAATTACAGGCTTTCTGAAGCAAGAGATGTTTTCATTTACTCAGCAGACATTTGTTGCATATGAATTATGTATCTCTAGATACTGAGAATTCAGCAGAAATAAGATGTATGTAATCACTGTCCCCATAAAGGTTGAAATATGTTGGGGGAAATGGACATTAACAAACCATTGCTTCAGTGATGAGTGCTACAAAGAAGAAATACCAAGAGCTGTGGGAAGATTAAACAGAGAGATCTAACCCAATGTGTGTGAATGGGGAAGGAGCTGAAGAAATGAGGGATTTTCTGAGACACTCATGCTGTCACTGGGTACTGAAGGATGAACTGGGGATTGGTCAGGTAAAAGAGAACTCAGGGACAGCCTACTGGAAAGGGGCCAGCAAGGGTCTATGGCACTATAGCAGTAAAGTCATGGTTCCTTCACAGACTTGGAAAAAAAAAACAGAAAAAAGAAGAAGCATTTTTCTTTTTCTTGCCATTTCTGTGAAGATTTGGAAGGAGGCGGTAGGCAAGACTTGTTAATAGTACTCAGTGGTGAATACAGCTTTATACCATTCACAAAGTCTTTAAGTCTTGGGTTTTCTGGGTCATCTGATGTTGGAGAGAGAAACATCATTTATCTTCCTTTTAGGAATAGTGTCCAAAACACTTACATGCTAATTAAGGTGTTTTGAAAATAATCCTATTAAGTACTAATTGTTAGTACAGCTTATCACCTTGAGTAACCTGATTGCATGGCTTGTGTGTCAGATTGTATGATCAGAACTTGAAGCAGTGATTCTTAGGTTGGTAGAAGAAAACCAATAAAATTAGGCTTTGGAGAGTTTTACTGTAGGTTTAATGTGCCTGGCTCTCTTAACTTTCTTCCACAAGTGTCTCTAAGTCAAAAGAAGTTTCATTGGTTAGTGACGGGAAGTGAAGCAATCATTAATAGCTGTCACTGCCCCTCATAGGAACTGAGTCACTTATTTTCAGATGAAACCATGGAGTTGTAGAGAAAGCCAGCAACTAAGAAACCTGTTTACTTACCAGGAAAAATGTCATCATCTCATCTGGGTTTTTATTACGCATGATGTTCTGTCTTGGTTTTTATGAATTCAAGTTTTTTTTCCTCTCTCTGAAGAATCATGGACTTCTGAATTAGTGTTGCATATAACTTTGATCTGTTTAACATTAAATTGGGTGAAGTAGCGTGTTTAAGCTTTTCATCAAATGGTTAAGCTTTGGTTCGTTTCTCATTACTCAAGAAACGTCACCAAGGTCAAGCAAGTAGGAGGGACATACATATTCAAAAGAAAAATTCTCTGGTTTTTTGTGTTATGAGAAATAGAGCCCAGGGCCTTCACATTGAGCTGTATCCCCAGCCTGCCTGCTTGCCTTCCTGCCTTCCTACCTGCCTGCCTGCCTGCCTGCCCCTTCCTTCCTTCCTTCCTTCCTTCCTTCCTTCCTTCCTTCCTTCCTTCTCTCCTTCCTTCCTACCTTCCTTTCTTCCTACCCTCCTTCCTTCCTTCTTTTTTTTTGACATTGAGACATAGTTTCTCAAAAAGTCGCTAAGTTGCCAAGGCTGGGTTCAACCTGAATTCTCAACCTCGTCCTCCTGCCTCAGCTTCGCAGAGATCTAGGCCATCACTCTTTAGCCACTGGATTTTTCAGAAGCACATGATCACTCTAAAGCCTATCATCATGCCTTTCACTGAGGTATGCCTATCAAGAAGTTTGCCTCCTAAGAGGAGGTACGCTTCCTCTTGGGGCTGGAGGGAGATCATGGTCCCAAATGGCAGTGAACAGACTACTTCCCAATCCTGAGGAACCTGTTTGAAGAAAACCCAGTTGTCATGATGCAATGTGCTAAGTGCCTGGCCCGATGCTTCTCATCACATCTGTCCTCATCTTCCCAGCCTGTCCTGTGTCAAAGGCAGTACAATGTTAATTATTCTAAGTCTGACTAAGCAGAACTCATCAGTAATAGGACTCTTTCGCCCTTTCCCCTGAAGTTTTAGATGTAGAAATATAAATAGTAAAGAAATATGCTGAAGTTTTGATACAACTCAGAAGAAAAAAAAGAAACATCTAATGCCCTTCAACAGAACATACAAATATGTTGGGATATCTTCACACAGTGGACTGAGCTGCAGCAATGAGAATGTGTGAACCAGAGCTCCATGGAATAACAGACAAATCTTACAATTATGAAGAACAAAAATGCAAGCTGCAGAAGTAACACGAGTTTTAAACTTGCAAAGCAATAACATAAATTGTTAAATGTGAAGATAATGTGTGATAAACATTCAGCATAGGAGTTCCTTCCAGAAGAGTGGAAAGGGAATATGATTTGGAAAGAGAATAATGGGGCTTTTAAGTGTATACATAATTTATTTTCTTAAGGGTTGTTATGAATATATGAGTGTTATATTATTCTTTGTCTTTTTGTGTCTGAAATATTTCATGATATAGCTTAAATGTGACAGGAATTCTACTTTAAAATCTACATAGTTAGAGGTCTGGCCCAGTGACACAGGCCTGTAACCCTAGCACTTGGGGAGGATCACAAGTGTATAAAGTTTGAGTCCAACCTGGGCAACTTAATGACTTAGTGAGACCTGTCTTAAATACACAATAAAAAGGGGGAAGGGTGAGGAGGGGTTCAGGATGCAGCTCAAGGTGAAGTCCCTGCATTTGCTCCTCAGTACCAGCATGTTAATGTACACTTGTAATCCCAGCACTTGGGAGACTAAGGCAGGAAGATAATAAGGTGGAGGCCAACTTTAACTACACAGTAAAAGTTTTTCTCAAAACAAAAATACTAAAGTAATATAGTTAGCTTGTGGGGATATACTTACATCAGTTCTCATTTAGCTAAGCCCTCTAGAATTAAAACTTATTTTTCAGAGTAAAAATCCAGAGGGGTCAGAAGATCTTAAGTTATTAGAACAATTTTTAATTATACTTTTGAGGCAAGCAAGTAGATGAACAATGTTGAGAAATACTTCATAAAACATTATGATGAACTAAATGAGAAGTTGCAACCTAAGAAACTCTGGGTAGAACTGAGCCTACACACTCATTTTGATTGACCTGCCTGATGCTAACATGTTTAAAAATAAGGACTTAATTTCTTTTTGAGACTTCGTATTATAAAAATCTGGGTTGCTACCTATTTTTTTTTAAACTACCAGGATACATGGCATCTCTAGGCCTTATACATGGCAATAGTGGGCTCGAATTGAGTAGCAACTATCCCCTTTTAGGGGCATGACCTGTCCCATTTGCCATTGACCCATTCAACCAGTTTCCTTCATTTAGGTAGCCTATTACAACCTGGAGAACTTGAGTTCTCAACCTGTACATTAAATTCCAGTTCTCATTTAATTAGAAAATCAGTTATAAACATCTACCTTCTAGGCAGCCAGCTTAGTGATTTACCAGAATACCACTACAATTAGCATTTCTCTGATATACTGATAAGTTTGGTTTTAAAGAATGGAAAATGTGAAGTTTGGCTTTGCTGTGTTTATAAAAATGGCCTTCCTGGCAAACACCATGGTAGAAACAACTCTCAGCCATGGGATGATGTACTGAGTCAGTTTAGATGGTTTGTGTTTCTCTCTTACCATTGTAACAATGTTACCTAACAGATTTGTTGAGAAAGAGCAATTATTTCTAAGCTAATTAAAGATCCTTTTTTTTTTTTACATGTACATCTACCTAACTGCCTCCTGTCAAACTGCATTCTTATGCAAATTATCTTTCTCCTACTTTGGTGGGTCTGAAGATGACAACAGCAACACGACAAGAAGTTCTTGGCCTCTACCGCAGTATTTTCAGGCTTGTGAGGAAATGGCAGGCGGCATCAGGGCAGATGGAAGACACCATCAGAGAAAAACAGTATATATTAAATGAAGCCAGAACACTGTTCCGAAAAAATAAAAATGTAAGTAGTCCCCAGTTAGAGGTTGCAAGGAGGAGAGTAGTTTCTTGAGCTTGTTCATTTCTTTTATGTCCTAAATGAAGACAGCAGCAGAAGTCACAGTGGCAGAGAGTGGGACAAGAAGGGGCCACTGCACAGCTGGGGTAGTTTGTCCAACCCCTGTAAAGTTGAGCCCAGCCCTGGTTTCTTTCTTCACTTGTTCCAGGTCTCAATCCAACTAATAAGTGGCTCAGTGTCCTGAGAAGATCCTATAAGCCTTTCCTCATACACTGTGCCTACTACCGACTGCTCCCACAGGAGGTGTACAGTGAGATGTTTGCTTCAATTCATAAGCTCATCAAAGCTTCCAAATATAAACCCATTCAGAGAGAAGAGAATAGGATTAAAACATAAGGTTCCCTTCATAACTTAGCTCTGAACTTAAGACTCTGGCTAGCAGAGTGAGGCTGCCCTTTGGGACTACAGAATTGGGTAAAACAGTGCCTCCATTAGCTATTTTAAAAGAACTTGCACACTCAGACACCAAGGAGCCAGATTTGGCCCATCCCAACAAACCATGAAGCATTAGCTGTTAGCTCCTTGGGAAAATAGCCAGGCATGAAGCGTGGAAGGATGCATTTATGCCTAGCTTCTCTTCAGCCTAATGATCTAATGGATTCAGTGCTGTCCCTGTTACTCTCATGAAACTTTCCAGCACTCTTTTTTCACTAATTCTTACTTTTCTCTCCCTAGTCTCTACCTCTCCTCATTTCATCTTCTCCATACTCCCTCCCACCAGCAGTAGTGGTCCTCTTAAAGTCAGCTGTTTTCACTAAAGCCTGTGCAACATGCAACCACCATACGGTTTTAGCTCTTCCATCCAAATATCTAACCTTGGCCTCTGGCAGGTCATCTATAGGAAGCCCACTATAGCTTAACAGTCCAAAGCAGAACTCACCTGTTTTCAGGAGCACCTCCTCTCCTACCCTGCTCACTTCTGTATACTTCTGTCAACACTCAGCAACACTTTTTGTTTTTAGTTGAACAGGTATTCAGTACCTACCATGTGACAAACACTAGGCTAGACATTAGTGATATAACAATGAGCAATATCAAGACAGAATCTCTCAAAGAAGTTTCAGAGTCAGATGGAAAGAAATATAAAATTACAACTGAGACAAGTGCTACCAGAAACCCTTCTAAAGTACTTTTCCTTTCTGGGAATCCCTGAAGCGTCCATGCTTTCTGAGGTCAGCTTGGTAATGAAGTTTCTCTTGATTCTTCCCACCTTTCGCTAGCTTCAAACTCTTTCTGCTGTTAGGATAGATCATGCTGCCAAACCAAAATCGATTAAACCCGTGAGGCCCTTAGTCCTCTGAAGAACAGAGTAAAATACAGTTGCTATTGTTATTGTTTACTTTGTTTAAAAATATTTTATATATATATGATAGGTAGATATTTAGAGTGAACCTATTAGTACATGTATACAAATGGTCTTTGACTTATGATGGCTTGGCTTACAAGTTTTGGGTTTACAATAGTGCTAAAGCAGTATCATTCAGTAGAAACTATATCTGAGATAGTCATCATTTTATTATAAAACAGATTTTTCATTAGATGATTTTGCCTGCCCATAGGTTAATGCCAGTGTTTGAGGAGTAGGCTAAGCTATGATATCCAGTAAGTTAAGTGTGCAGTACTAAATGTGTTTTGAAACTATAATGAGTTTATATCAGGATATAACTCCATGCTAATGGAGTAATATGTAATTTATAAATTATTACATTGGCAAATTGATACAGGCTTATGTACATGGGAGTTGTGGGCTCAGAAAATTTTTTGAAAGAAATAGGTGATAAAAAGTTTGGAGAACCCCTACATAGTTGGTCATATATTTTTTCCTTCTTTGTCTTATGTATATTGGGATGATTTTCCCAACCACATTATTAGTTTGTAGAGTACATAGATAGTCTTATACTTTTCTTAGTATATCCTATTAGATCTGCCTTGTGGTTTTCACTAAATTAATGAACATTTACAAATACTTTTACTCTCCAGGAATTTCTTTGTTCCTCTCAACCATATATGATGGCCACCTATTCTGAATTCTGTAGCAACCTAGAGCAGTCACTGCCCCTGTGGATTCTGTACCACTGTGCCTTCTCTGTAGCTTCTTGTATCAGAGTTGTTCTGCCTAAGTAGTAGCTTTGATGGTGGAAGGCAGAATCTTTAGCCCCACTATGCCCACCCTGGCTCTGGGGATATCATACTATATGACTAATAAGCCTTTACCAGCTCACTCACCTGAGTGAGTGACTATTCAAGACCCTGGCACAGAACTATAATCCCAGTACTCTGAGAGGCTGAGGCAGGAGGCTCACAGGTTTGTATCCAGCTTGGGCAATGTAGTGACTTAGTGAAACCCTGGCTCAAATGAAAATAAAAAAGGGGTTCAGGATGCAGCTTAGTGAAAAGGCCATAGTCTTTATCCCCAGTACCACAAAAACAAACAAGCAAGCAAAAAATGAAAAACAAACAACACCACCTTAGGTTTTCAGTTATTGCAGAAATCCTCCCTTTGTCACTGCTTGGGCTGGTTCAAGGGGTGGACCAGAGGTTGGTATATGTGCCAATGATGCCATATGACATTCCCGGGACATGCAGAGGAGGTATGCTGGTTTCTAATTCTAAGGTACGTATTTGTTTTGGCATGTATAAGAAGGAAAAACAGATTATCAGACCAGAATTTCATAGATATTGCTGAGAAGAGAATCCACTCTTAGTAAAGATGATGTCAGGATATGGCAAAATTATACAGGCAGCCCATGAGTGCCTGAATTCAAAGTACTCTGGCTAATCTCAGTCAGATGGACAGCTGGAGCCCAGAAGCCCCAGCTCCCTTTATCTACATCTTTGTCAAGGGCTTTTCCTTTTTTCCCATCCCTCATGCAGACATAAGCAGTTTGTAACCTGAGTTACACTAAGAGTTTAATAATCCATAGGTATCTCATTAATTGCTCTGAACCCCAGTGGGCAAATAGGAACATGGAAATCTACTCCCAGTGTGGGTAGCAGAGCAGCAGTAGCACTGGAAACACAGAGGTCAGAAAGTTGAGCTTCTGCCTCAAGGGAATCAGTTGTGGTTCTCTTTGTTGCTGTTCCTGGAACACTTTCCCCTCTGCTCTGAGAGGCACCATAACACAGGAACTCCCCTGGAATTTCCAAGCCACATCAGTCCCTATTGATGCAATCTTGGTTCTACCTGATGTGCTCGCTCCCCCTCGTCCCCCCATTCTCTCTTTCTCTGTTTTTGTCAGTCCTTGGGTTGAACCCAGAGCCTTATGAAGATACATTTGTTGATTCATTTCCTGTCCTTTGAATGAAAGGGTTTCTCCCTTTCTTCTATCTGCCTGTGTTTTAAAATGAACTTTACATTCCTTTACATAAAAGTAGACTTCTATAATCTGACTAATTTGGGATTTCATAGTCCTTTTTGTTACCTTACTAATGAGCAAGGCAATTGACAGTTTAAGAGGTAGATTACTCTCCAATATCTCTCTCAGGGGGTTTCTAAAGAAACACTTGCTGCAACAGTTGGGTTACTTTAAAGTTAGTCAACATGGGAAAGGTGTAAAGAAGCAGTTATTCAGTGGTAGTGGGAATATAAATTTACAGATTATTGGTGCAAACAGAAGTTGGTACAAACCACAGCAGGCAACTTGAGAATACTTTGAGAATTTAAATGAAGGAAAAAATACATTTTGTCTTCCCAGTCCTCTAATAGTTCATCTTTTAGATATATTAGCATGTGAGCCAGAAATAAAATCCAGAATTATTTATAATGTAATGGCAAAATACTGGAAATAACCTAAATGTCCATCAGCAGGAGATTAGTTAAAGTCTAATAAATTCTTGTGCTGGAATTTTGTGTAGCATTTAAAACGAATGGGGCATCTTTTTGTGTGAAAGTACAAGGAGCTTCATTTTATGTCAATAAAAGGGTAAGGCTCAGGACAAAATGTGAGCTCTCATTTTTGGAAGACAAAAGCTAAGTCTCTACATATGGACTTACATACACATAGAATGTCATTGGTAATACACACAAGAAACTGTTTCTGAGAAGGGGAACTGGGAGATAAATGTAAGAGAGAAACTTAGATTTTTTTTATCATTAGTTTTTATCATTATATCTTTTGTATTATTTGAACTGTTTTTACGATGCGTATATGTTACCTGTTTGAACACTTTTAAAAGTTTGGTCCACAGTAAGTTCTAGTATTAAATTAATTTTAGATTTTCAAATCACCAATATTTAGTTTTCTGACTAGTGAACAGAAAAGTTTAAGAAAATGTGTATGTATGCTTCATGTACCAATTAAAAAGAAGGAAAAAGCTTCTTTTGTATTTTTCTTTTAAAGCTGTCAGACACAGACCTGATTAAACAGTGCATAGACGAATGCACAGCCAGGATTGAAATTGGACTACATTACCAGATTCCTTATCCAAGGCCAGTAAGTGTGACTCCAGTTAACAGGTGGTGGGTACTTACGCTCTTCAGCCCATTTATTTCCATAAAGGTGTACCAAGAGGACAGGTTTTTGCTGAGAAGTTGAGAGTTACTGTAAGCAGCATGTTGGAAAGAAGTTATTCTCACATGCCACAAACCCATCACAGCAAATTAGTATGTTAGTGAATACCTGGTTTTTCCTCCTGTGCAGCTTTCTCACACTAAAGGAGGAAACCACCTCACATTTATTCACTTTTCTCTTTGACCTTTATTTTTTTATGCAAATGCTTTTATTTTCCTTATTATAAAAGGCAATTTGTTGTTACTAAAAGAATAAAGTTAAACCATTAAAGGAATGCATAAAGTAGAAAGTGAAACTTATCAGAAATTCTCACCCTGTGGAAATGGCTACTGTATATATTTTATTGGAACAGATGAAATTGCCAAGTTCAATGCTTGGACCTTGAAAAACAGCAAGTTGATACTGTATTGGCTTAACCTAATTGGTAATATACTCTTTAATGATAATACATAACCTAATTGGTAATATACTCTTTAGTGATAATACACATATAATATGTACATGTATGTACATATTACATGTGTTTATATACATGAGATTTTAAGCATGCTGTTTTACTATCTACATATTTTACTTATCTCTTTTGAACACCTTTATGTATAGCTCTACCTCAGTCTTTTTAAGGGTTTGCATTGTATGCTTTTGTAAGAGTGTGCCATTGTATTAGGGTATTTAAGAGAAACAGATCCAATAGAATATCTAGAATATCTCTATCTAGGTATATATAAAGGGAGATTTATTATGAAGAATTGGTTCATGCAGTTATGGAGGTTATCATTTGCAAACTAAAGACCTAGGAGAAAGCCAGTGGTATAATTCAGTTTGAGCCTAAAGGCCTAAGAAGCAAGGAGGCTGTAATTCTAGTCCAAGGAAAGGGGAAGATGAAATGTTCCAGCTCAGAGAAGCAGGTAGGAGCAAAAGGAATTTCTCTTTTCAACAGGCTGGAGGATGCCCATCTGCAGTGGGGAGAGCAGTCTACTGAGTTTACTGAGTTCATCTTTTAGATATATTAGCATGCAAGCCAGAAAAAAATCCAGAATTATTTATAATGTAATGGCAAAATATTGGAAATAACCCAAAAGTCTATCAGAAGGAGATTAGTTAAATTCTAATAGAGTCTTGTGCTGGAATTTTGTATAGTATTTAAAATGAATGAGACATCTCTTTGTGTGAAGATACAAGGAGCTTCATTTTATGTTAATAAAAGGGTTAGGCTCTGGACAAAATGTGAGCTCTCATTTGTGTAAGGCAAAAGCTAAGTCTCTACATATGGACTTACATATGCATAGAATGTCCTTGGTAATACATACAAGAAACTGTCTCTAAATCTCATATAGAAACACTTTTATAGTTACATCTAAAAATAATATATAAAACACATAAAATTATCAATCAAAATTCTAATTTAACCAGCTCTCTATTAGGAGGTATTTAAGTTGGTCCCAATTTTCCACTGTGCAATGAATATCTTTGTATACACATTTTTCTCCTTTCCCTTCCCTGGATTTCTTTTTAGCTTTGTGACTGGTGGGTATTTTCCTCCACTCAGACAATGGAGAAAAGAATGCAATGCAAAGAAAAGCTCAAGTTCTAGAATCAGGTCAGATCTTAATATATAATGTGGAGAAAGTTAATACTCAACTTCTTCAAGATTCTATTTTCTCATCTGTATAACACAGAATTTAGCTCCTTATAAAGTATAAAGATTATATAAAGCTCAATGAGTCCACTGGTTGGTTGGCATTTAACAGGCAACACAGAACGTAATAAATACTCAAAGAATATAAGCAGTGATAATGAATATGGTTCTTAATATTATCATATTCTTATTATTCAGATTCATCTGCCCCCAATGGGACTTACCTCACTACGTAGTCGGGGACTTCGAACCCAGGAGAAACTGAGGAAACTTTCCAAACCAGTGTATCTTAAGTCTCATGATGAAATTTCCTAACCCAGAATAAAGTTTATTTCTGAAAATGATGAACCAACAAGATCTTGAATATAAACCAGGTAACATGACCCCTTTGCTTGACTAGGGGCAAAAATTCAGTTTCAGACCTCCAGAATTGGTCTTCACTGTGATGTTTGCCTACATATCCCTACGGTTTGTCAGTCTTGGTGTCTGAGCAGATGACATAAACCTTATAGGTCATGGACCTTACATCCTTAAGGTCCTTAACAAAGTCAACTTTGGAAATAGGGCCTGTGGGGGACGTCTGAAGATGTTAAAGCTGATCATGAAAATGATGTTTGTCACATATCAGCTAGTCAAAGAAACTAGCCACTTCCTGAAAGTCCTTCTGGTTTCTCTAAAACTATATACCACCCTCAGAAAATGTTTTTTTTTTTTCCAAGTTGCAGATTTGCTTAAAGGTGGTTTTGTGTGTGCTTTTTTTGTGGTCTTCTAACCCTCCCATTTCCAGGTAAAAAAACCTTTAAAAGTACATATATAGATTGATCTTTTTTTTATGGAAATGTTATATGATACTGTCCCTCCAAAGTGCATGCCTTATTTAAGTGTGTATGTTTACTTTAACTTAAAGCCTGTGGATTACTTACGATGCACTGAAGATCTGAAAACAGCTTCCTTGCACTGCAGACTACATTCACTGTTTATTACTATAATGTAATTGAAACATCCAAGTTTCAAGCTGACTTTCACATTATGTCTAAACAGAAATGAAAATAAGGGATTTACACTTCTGTGTGTGTGTAGCAGTGAGAGTCTGTGACAAGGCATTTGTACATCCGTGTTACTACTTCTTAACTCCAGAGAGAGTGGGCATTACAAATAAAACAAATCCCTACCAATTTTGGTCTCTCTCTCTCTCTCTCTCTCTCTCTCTCTCTCTCTCTCTCTCTCTCTCTCTGACAGGATCTTGCTCTGTAGTCCAGGCTGGTCCTGAACTCATTATGGAGCCCAGGCTGACCTTGGACTCACAGCAATCCTCCTGCCTCAGCCTCACGAGTGCTGAGATTACAGGCTTGTGCCATCATGCCTGGCTTATGTGATGCTACGGAATTGAATTCAGGTACTTAGCACTTGATTTAGAGCTTGCTAGGCAAGCACTTTAACCACTGAGCCATTCCTCTAGCCCTTTTCAGTTCTTTCAAATGGGCTCATGACCCTCAGAAGTAGCAGGTAATAAAATATGAGCAGGATTATACTTTATCACTCTTAAGGTAAGTATTGCCGGGTTTGGCTACGACATGGAAAACAAAAGGATACTGTGCCAGTGGAGTAATAGTATATGCATGTTTAACACAAATGCTGCTATGGGCCATGGTAAAAAGAGAAACAGGAAAATCTTACATGTGGTGGCAGGTGTGTTATTCCCTGGACATTCAGTGAGCAAATACTCCAGCTTAGCTTGAACAGAGGGAGAGAAATATGCCATCCTCAGTCACCCTCCTATAAGCAGGACTCAGTGTGGAAGCAGCTCCTTGCCTGCAGTTGGTTCTAAAGTTAAGTATTGCCCAGGTACAGCACAGGGCTTGTGAACCCAAGCCAACTACCAGTGAGGTAGTGATTTGTTCCTGCGGTGGAGGAAAACTGGCTGGGCTGGGCCAAGTCAGACATGGGTTGCCCATCACCACTGTGGTCTCTTGTTGACTTAAGGTGATTTTTGACTCTGTACAATGTTTGCTGTACATTCTGAGCACAGAAACCTTCCAACCCAGCCTTTTCCATGACTGAAATCCATCTAATTGCTAGTATTTAATTGCTAGTATTTTCTATGTATCAGGAATCATACTGAAGATTACATAATATGAATTTGATATATCTATCCCCTTTTACATACTGTTATGCACAAAAATTATCTATTTGCTGTCAAACCTTCCATGTAGCCTGCTTTATTTTTAATTGCATATCTATTTTCTCTTCAACACAATAAAATCTTCATTTTTTTGGCTTTTTAAGGCATAATCTACTTTCCTTACATCGCTCCTTCACTGTAATTTTCTTCTGATCACTGAGAAGGACTAGACAATAACTGTTTATTCAACAGCTAGATATTTTACAAGCAAGGACTAGCTGGGTGACCAGCTTTGTCTGATGTCATCTGCTGAGCTATTTATAGGCAGTGCCTACTGCTTCTCTTTGAGCTGCTTTCTGACTGTCTCTGCCCCAGGACTCCAGCCTGTAACTGACCATAATTTCTGAAGAGCACATTGCTTTATCATAGGAGGAGACATTATTACCACATTTGTCCCAATTGAAAATGACCTCAAACTTAGGGTAATCTTTGTTTTCTAAGTGAAGGAATTTTTTTCAATTACTAAAATGTAACCCATCATATAAAAGCATTCTATCCCTTGACCTCTGAGGAATGAAACAGTAACTCACTGAAATTCAATCATTCTCCCTCCTAGGAGCCTCTTATTTCTAGTTCTTTTACAGCTTGCAGTATGACTTACTTACCAGTCCAAGATTCAGGGATGTGGGATCCTGACTATCTTTCTTGTCATAAGACTGATCATCTTCTTAGGGTTGCAGTGGCATTTCCAGCTAACTGTCCATTCTGTTTCCCCATCCCACAGGAAAAAAAAAATTGTTTCTAGGGGCTGGGGGAAGCTATCAAAACATCCAACTCTAAGTTGGAGACCACCTCCTTCTCATTGTCTTTATTGCCCCAAGGAAAAACTTAGCTAATTTCTGTTGAACTTAATGTCTAGGGTCACTTGGAAGATTTGGTGATTTCAGAATTCAGACTCCTCAATCAGAATTTGATTGCCACCATAAAGAAATTCATACTGGAGTTTTCTGGAATATGTTTAGTTGGTTCTCAGAAACCCCCTACCTCCTCATTCAGGAAAATTAAAAACCTGGAGACAGGACATTTGACATCTGGCCTAGTGAAAAACCAGGCCAGATACACTAAGATTCTCAAATAGCCTTACATATGTTCACTATGAAGTGACCAATGGACACCCTGAAAGAAGCCACTCAGAGCCAAAGGGCTATGAGAGCAAATAGGTGAAAAATACACTGGAATATCAAGAATTTAATTATCTTCCCCAGGAATGTCTTCCATCTGGACTTGGGGAGAAATGAGCAATTGAAATTTTGTGGACATAATAATATAGTTTGAGCTACCCATCTCCTCTAGATGCCTATATCACAACATAACCAAGTCAGGAAAGAAAGCGAGAAGGGGAGGGAGGGTAAGGGAGAGGAGGGAAGAAAGGAAGGAAAGCAAGCATAAGTTCAAGAGCCAGACAAACCTGGATTCAAAATCTGGTTCCTCAAATGTGAAAAGTGAAGACTTAATCTTAGGGAAATTACTTAATTCCCTGAATCTCCAGAGGGAGAGGAAAGTCATTCCTAGTTCACAGGATCAAACAAAATGTCTAAATACTGGGCACAAACCCTGGCACACAGTAGGCATGTAACAAATATGCATGGCATCTCTCATTTCTTCCTGAAGCTTTAGCCCATCTATAATGGGCTAACAGAGAGGCATTTGGGTTCTAGTTCTACCAGTGACTAACTGAACTCTGCATCTGTAAAAATAATGCCTCCCACCTAAGAATGTGCATCTTAAATACATCAAGAGCCTTAACAAATAAAAGTATCCCAAAGCCTCTCTCAACTTTTGAAGTTCCTTGACAGAAGCCCATGTACATAAACTAGGAAAAAAGTGATTGAAATAGTCACAGCTACCACAAAATAATAGGTTAAACAGTTACACAAAGTCTGGGAGTGGGGTCATATGCCTACAATTCTAGCACTCTGGGAGGCTGAGGCAGTAGGATCTCAGGCTTACGTCCAGCCTGGGCAACCTAGCAAAGTCTCAAATTTTTTTTTCTTAAAAGTTGGAAATGTAGCACAGTGTAATGTCTCTGGGTTCATTTCCCAATACTGGAAACACAAACGAAGCTTGGATCCCACTAGCTATGTTCAGATTCTTCATTAGTAGCATTTGAGGGATGTTACTTACCTTCCCTATATCACATTTCTGCAGCCATAAAGTAAGCCGCACTCTAGGGCTGCTGTGAAATGTGTGGATTATAGCAGTTGCTCCATTCATATAATCATCATCATCATCATCATACTATGTGACTCTCAAGAAAGGAAGGCTAGTTTGTAGCAGAGAATGAAACTTTTTACTTTCTGGTTTCAGGTAAATGACTCTAGTTATCTAGCTGGCACAGGGAGGCCACCCCTCGGTTTATCCAGTGCTTCTGAGGCTTGTCTGTTGGGAGCTCAATGGATAGGACATAGTTAGTAGAGTGGCCTGTGGTGGAGAGAACCCCCCTCCGGGCACTTGTTTTATACACTGGACACACATAAATATTTTGATGTAAAAATAATGCACTGTCTCCAGGTTTCAGCCAAATGATGGGCAAAGTGTCATAGAGGATTTTAGGGAGAGACTCGCCAATTTGCATCCTTCTCCTGTCCCAACGGGCACCTTCAAGGAAGAGCCCTTTTATGTAGGCCCCATCTTCTGGGTTGCTCTCCATGGCTGTTTCTTGTGTGGTTACCTGGAAGAGTAGAAAACTATGAGTTCCGTCACCTGCCCTTTTCCTTTATGAGGCAGCAATTAGAACCACCTGGCTGCAAAGTGTGTCTCTAGGATACATCTCCAAGGACAAGGGGGCCTCTGTGAAAATAATTCTGCCTGCCATAGATAAGCCAGGTTTGATTTCTAGCAAGTGTCTTCCCTTATACACAGGGGCACAGAGAATACACTAAATTAGGAGTCGGGAAGCCACATCAACCACACCTTAGTGACCCTGCATGTCCCTTCCCGTTTTAGACCTGGATCCATGAGCTGAGGGGTTAGATTCTGATTCAGAGGCAAGCTAGTACAACAGTTTGGGGGCTTGGCAGAATACATCCTTAATTTAGTCTTTGCCAGTTTCTGTGGTATAAAGACTCTACCATGGATGATTTTAGGCTGAAAATAAAAGCTCACAAAAGTTCTGAATATATAACAACTGGCTCTGGTGAACTGGTGTGAATGTATTCCAGCACACCACTGTTTAGATAGTGAAAGGGTAAGTTTCAATTCCTTCAGGTAACTGTAGAAACAATAGTGAATGGAGGGGTTTATGGGAAATCAGACCGCATAATTTTCATTGCTGCTGTTATTGTAAATGTGATGTTCTTTCCACTTCTGAAGACTACCCAAAGACATAAACCTTCCAAAGGAAGATTCCATAATGTTGAACAGGCAGCATGGTAGAAAGCTTTCATTTTTTCTTGATATTATAGTGGCAGAATTTTCTGTGGAAAAATCTCTTTTTATGTACACATAGACAAAACCCCGGGAGTCCTCTGATTATGTACAGACAGCTTTTGGAGCTACTATCAGTCACACTAAATATTTCATTGGTAGTATCTCAGAAACATTTAGCCCTTAACACACCCAAATGTCTGAATTTTTTTTTTTTTTTAATGAGCAAAACTACATCTTCTGGCTGGTCCATTGAGCTGTTTTAACTCAAGACACCTACCTCAAACTCAAATCCGATGTGGTCAATGGGGATGGTGTATTTCCGGGCATAGTTCTGAGAGACACCAGTCAAGAAAGACTGTGTGAAGTAAAATCCAGAGATCCAAAATACTACAGGTGGTCCCTTGTCAATCCATTCCTGCAGAGCCACAAACATCAAAATTCACGATCAACATCACATCAAAAAATTCAAAGGCAGATAATGTAAATAAGACCCACAAAGAAATATCTTTTCCCCATTTTTCTTGAAACAGGCAGTTAACTTGGTTTAACTTCTGTTTTCTCACTTTCAAAATGAAAGTATGAAGAAATATATTACTACTTTAAAGAAAGTACAGGTGCAAGGTGGTGTTGGGAACATGCAGAGAGTGGTAGGGATTCCTGTAGAGGAGACTGTCACGCCAAAACTCAGCAACAGCCACCCCTCTCCAGAAATAGTTGCAGTTTATAAATGCAGGTACAATTGTTTCGGATCTTTTATTTATTTATTTAGATAAACACCAGGGGTTTTTGTTGGTTTTGGCAATGCTGGGGATTGAATTCATGGCCTCACACATGCCAGACAATCATACTACTACCCCAGTTTCTCTATCTAGATTTTTGTATGTTTACATAGCTCAAAAAAAAAAAAAAAACCCCTGAAAATTATCAGAGAGCCAAATCAGGTATATCCACTGGCCCAGTCTATCCCATGAGCCACCAATTTGTGACATTTATTCTAGTTTCCACTTCTGTCTTGATAGACTAATCTTTTCATAGTTTTTGAAAAGTCTCTCTCTTGCCCCCACCTCTAGAAAGATCATTTCCAGGTGTTCAGTCAGGATGCTGCATGGCTGCCTGCCTTCCTCTCCCACCCCTAATCTGTTATTTTGAAATGTTTTCTCCACCTGTGAGCATGCCAGGTACCCAATAACCCCAGATACCTGAAAGAAGGCTAGGCGGTTCAATAGGTCGGTGATGTAGCCCCCCAGTGGCTTCAGTGATGGGTAGGACTTGGCTGCCCACATGTTGGGCACTTTACCTACAAGCATACTACTGAAGACCTCCTCCAGCTCTGAAGACATCACGACCTGCCCTTTGATGGCTCGGCCAAGATTGATGAGGCTTCTGCGAACTACTTTGGTCAGCCTATAAGAAAAAAGGAGCTGGCTGAGCCTGGCATTCCAGGTGTCCCACTAACTCTAGTTCTCCTTTTATTTTAAAAAGTCAATGAATATAAACATTGAGAAAAATTAAATCACAAATTAAGTTTAAGTCACCATCCAATTTAACTTGGATGTATATCTTTCCAGATTCCCTTCTATATAATCACAAGTCATTTTTATCTAAATTATTCTATATTATCTTTTTGTAAGATAATCTCTTCACATATAAGGAAATCTTTCCAATTCAATAGAGACTTAAATTGTCCTCTTAACGACTGTAAAGTGTCCTATTTTATTTCACTTATTTCCCTGTTTTTGAAACATTAGATTAATGTAAACAATCTTTCTAGGGATATCTATCCATATTAATCTTTGTGTAAAATTTATGTTTTTTTTTTTTTAGTAAAAGAATTTCTGGATTCAAGGACACTTACAGTTTTAGGGCTTTTGATTCATCTTGCCAAAGTTGTTGCTGTTCTTTCATTTGTTTCTCTTCTTTTCCTTTCTTTTTTTCTTTTTCTTTCTTTCTTTCTTTTTTTCTTTTTTTTTTTTTTTTTTTTTTTTTTTTTTTTTTTTTTTTTTTTGAGACAGAGTCTCCTCAGTAGCCCAGGCTGGTCCTGAAGTCATTATGGAACCCAGGCTGGCCTTGGACTCACAGCAATCCTCCTGCCTCAGCCTCCCAAGTGCTAGGATGTGCACCACCACGCCCAGCTTATGTGGTGCTGGGTGCTGAGCCATTTCTCCAGCCCCAGAGTTGTTGCTTTTGTAAACTAAGAAGAGGCATTAAGAAGAGGCAGCCAAAGCCAGTCTGAGTGAGGACAAGACCATTTGCCTTTTTCTCACCTCCGTGCTCTGAGGCCCAGCCTATCCCGGAGGGAATTCACCAGAACTTGTCATGTTGAAAGATATGTAGGATCCCAACCCAGTGGACAAAAGGATGATGAAATGCAGAAAAGTGACCCCTGAATGTGTAACCACCAAACATTCATTAAGAGGGAATTAAGTTTCAGACACTGGTGTGTGTGCTTGCTGTGAAGCCAAGGGACATGACGGATCACACCAGATATCTACCACACCTACAGACTTTACCTACGTCTATACTTGTAACTATGAGCCCTTCCGGTTTTTGAGCTTTCAATTCCTTCTCAAGGAATGAACAGTAAAGCCTGATACCACAATGGGAAGCTGAACTATACCTGGTCATCTTGAACTTTCCCTATCACTAGATGAATGGGCAAAAACAGGGAGCTGAGGGGACAGTGGAGTGTTGAAGTTGAAGATTGCTGTTACACTGACCCCTGGTATTCAATAGCCAGTGATTAAGGTTAGTGAAGGCCCTGTGTGACAACCAAGGAGGGGTTCCAGTGGCCTTAGGGTAGAATGGGTGGTGGCAGGGGAGGGAACCCACAAGGCCTGGTGTCTGATTGGACAGATAAGGACTGTAGCCCATCACAAAAGCATCTCACTCATGGCAGTGGTAGTCTCATCCTATGTTCACACCCTATAATCTATTTTCTCTCCCATATAGACAACTTCCTATTGTCTGTAGAAACTAACTCTGAGACTGGTGAATCTGAGAAATTCTCAGCATTTTCCAGCTAGTCCTCCAGAGTCAAGGCTGTCCAATGGGCAAATGAGGCAAAATGGAGATACCAGCACAGTATCTGGCCAAGCGAGACCCTTGGACTTAGAGGTAGAAAGTGAGGAGTTTCAGCTTACTTTGTACAATTGTGGCAGAGGAATTAGTAACTGCATATTCCAAAAGGCTATGATTTGAAAGAGAGCCGTGCAGAATGTTTAAATTTTTGTTTGGCACTGAGGACTCAATACAAGTACCTCTGATAAATATGTTTTAACCAGACTACAGATATTATATGAATGAATGAGAAAGAAATGAATGAGAATGATTTAACCCTGAGCCAACATGTGCCTGGGATGCATCTATGTACAGCTCTCCCTAGAGATGGGGCAAACCATTTCCTCTATACAGCAACACTTACCAAGTTTCCCTCTCAGCTACTGCCCATTAGATCTTGCCCCTCATGTTTCAACTCCTAGAATCCAAGGAAGATCATCTGGCCTACCTGTTGAATCGGATAACCTCCTGCCTTAGGACGGTATTCATAGACTCCTCATAGACGACAGGGTACAACTTCATGACCTCTTCTAGGTCAAAGTCATTGGGAAGCTTGGAGAGTATGTCCTGGGCCAGCTCCTCAACCACTTCCTTTGTGCAGACAATACACAGGTAAATGAGACAAAAAGACCTGCAGGCTATGGATTTTTCTGGGTAAACTTGAACTAGTGAACATTTGTCTTTATAAACTTCCCTATGAACTCTGTTTCTGGAACCTCCCTAGAGACCTCCCACAGATAACAATAATGTCTGTTAGGAAACTGGACACTTACATCCCCACCAATCTTGGAGGTAACATCATTCCTTTGCCCCAAAAGTTAAAATGCTAAGCAATGTAGCCAGGTGTGGTGGCACACAGCAGAAACTGAGGCCGAAAGATCACAATTTTGAGCCTAGTCAGGGCAAGTTAGTGATTTAGCAAGACCTTGTCTCAAAATAAAATATCAAAAGGGCTGGAGATGTAGCTCATGTGAATGTCCTGCGTTCAATTCTCACAGCACCACACTTTCTTTCTTCTTTTTTTAAAGCACAAAGTAATAAAAGACCTGTCCTCCACCTGGGGCAAGAACCTGAGGGCAAGGTAGGGAATTCCTTCTCAGCCAGATAGCATGAGGACACCACATCAAAACCAAAACCAAAACCAAAACCAAATCTCCTGTCTCAAGGTCACCCTGGGGTGAAAAATCTCCCACTGCTGTCATAGCTGGCTCCTTATGAGCAGCTCCTGGTACAGATTGGACTCTTCCTCAGTGCCAGTGACACCTGGGAAAACAGCAGGTCATTTCTTAGTACTGAGCAAGAAAAGCTCTTATCACTAGGTTTGGCCAGGTTAGGGATGGGAACAAGCCAGGCCCAAAGAGTAGCAGAGTGGACATGGGACAGCATGACAGCTCTGCCAGATATGGGTCAAAGAAGCTGGAACACACACTTCTTTCCCTCTTCCTATATCAGGGCATTTTCACCCTTTCATTGAGACACATCAGTCAGGCTGTTTTTAGATTCATGCAAACTAGGCGTGAGCCTTAATCAAGAACCCCATAGGTAAGATCTGCAGCTGAGGGGTTGAACATGAGGCATTTGGGCAGGTGGAAAAGGGAAGAACGGGTGAAAAAGAGGGTGGTGGAGTCAGGAAGGAGATGAGCTTCTGGGTCTGGCTCTGATTTTATGAAGGACTTGAAGTTGGTTACTTCCTCTCTCAGGCTTCATTTCCCTCATTTATACACCAAGCATGGTCATGAAGGGTGTAATGGGATCATTAGAGTACCCAGAATCATTTTAGGATTTCTAGAACACAAACTAAATTACATTGAATTACATGGTAAGAAAATTGCTGTTTTCAAGTTTTGACCATCTTTCTCTTTATTCCTCTCCAATACAAAGTCTTAGATTGTTATTATTTTGACTATCCTTTATCCTTCTTCCTCCTTTAAGAGGAAACCAGCAAGGCTTTGAGTAGCAACACTATCTGGGAAGAACTTAATATTTAGTTTCCACTATCTCCCTACCTCCACCTCCCCACTTCCTTCATACAGGAAGAGCTGACATTTTTGGAAACTATGGATCTCTTTCAGGTTTGTATTTAAAGTGCTCAGCGATAAGACAAGAGTACCCAGCTCTTGTACCACAGTTCTTCCAGGCTTCTGCTTTTCCAACTATTTTGTCATCACACATAATCCACTATGTCTACTAGATGGAAAACTTTCTAGGAAACTGAATTATGTCTCTTCCCCAAGTCTGGTTACCTGAGGGGATTTGCCACTCCCTCCTGACTGTCTAGGGAGTGTCAACAGCACTCCTTGGAAGAGCTGGTTGGTTTCCTGGTTGTCCTTGGTGATGTCAGCATTCTCGTGGAGACCAAATACTTCTGGGTGGGCTATAATGGGGAGCGTCCTGAGATAGTCGATGTAGGACTGAAAAGGACATAAATGCAAGGTATTGAGGGCTCAGGGATACCTCCCAGCTGAGACCAAACAGGAATCACACTATCAGCAGCACTGCTCTTACCGCAAGCTGTGTGAACACATCCCAAGCTCTCCCTCAGTTTTCTGGGGAGTGAGTATGAAAGCAAGTGGGCTGAGTATCTTACCTCCCATCCCTGCTTCCTCTCTGCTCCCCAGTAGTCCTATCTTTAGATATATAGAGAAATGAGTTTTGGGTACTAGCTCTAGCTAACCAACAATGGAATCATGAAGTAGTCATATGAAACCCTAGTTTCCTTATAAATGAAGAGACAAATGAGGTCATTTGTCTTTCTCATCCTTCTTTCAGATTTCTCTTGCATTCGCCTTTTTTTTTTTTTTTCCCTGAGACAGGGTCTTACTCTGTGGCCTAGGATGATCATGAACTCACTGTGTAGCTCAGTTCACTGCCTTAAACTCATGGCGATGCTCCTACATCAGCCTCCTGAATGCTAGATTACAGACATGCACCATCATATCTGACTAATTTTTATGTGATACTGGGGAATTGAACCCAGGGCCTTGCACCTGTAAGGAAAACACTCTAACCACTGAGATATGCCCCCAGTCTTTTCTTCATCTTTTGTATCTCATTCACCTGCCCGGTTTTTCTGTCCTTCTCTCTTTGCCACCTTCTCAATCTTTGTTTATAAGCATCCTGCTCACTACTAAGGCTTCTCCCCGCTGCAATATCCCAAGATGAACCCTATATTTAGTAAGACCTTTTAAACTAAATAGCCAGCTTTCATTAAACACTAATGACATTTCTCTGGAAGGCTTTTTGGAATATTGGAAACAGTTTATGGACCCAAATAAGGAATGCAAAGTCAGAAGAAGGCCATGCCTTACCTGGTATGAGCCATGGGGAGGGATGTAGTAAATCTCTCCTGGAGCAAGGTAGTAATTGTCTTGCTCGATTTCCTTACAGTAGAATGTAGACAAAAGGGACAGTAGGAGACGCCTGTCTTTGTCATCAGTCACTCTGCCCCCATAATTACATTCTCCTAAGGGCCAACCAACAATGGAAGAAGTTGAGTACAGAGATAGTCACTAAGAGCCTGTTCACTAGCCTGAAATGGCATCCTTCCAGCCAAGGAGCCCTGCATAAACACAGGGTGGTCCAAAAACACTGGATTGCTGATCCATATTCAGCTTGAGATGAGAAGTTCTGTTCGATATAATAGGTTGATGCAAAAATAATACATGTTCTCTATATTCAATATTTAAAGAGATAAACTGAAAAGAAAAACAATACAGTCAGCAAGAATTCCATCAAAGATAACTATTCATATTTGGACATCTTCCAGTCTTTCTCTCCCCTCCCCTCCTCTGTCTCTGTGTGAGTACATATATATATGTCTATGGCATTAGTAAAATGTGTTTAAGGCAAGGACTTTGGAATGAAACAATCCAAGTTCCAGTTCCAACTCTGCCACTTAATAGCATTTCTCACTGGTCAAAAATCAGAGCTAATTATAATACTCAGCTTGCAAGGCTGTGGTTAAGACCGACATGATACCTATAAAGCATTTGGCTATTGCAAACATATATTTTAGAAAAATGAGTTTATCCCATACATATTGCTTTACGATATCACTTTCCTCAGTTCATACCACTTCCGTACCAATATCATTCTCTGAGATTTGGATGTATACACTTAGATTCTGCAAAAAGAACTAGGTAATTCTTTGAACATCAAATCCAGATCTCTAACCTCATGATGGATTTTCTAAATGGCCTAAATTTTATAGTATTGCAACATGTGGCTGCCAAATGGTATGGTATTTGGTAATTGAGGTTAACACACTAGGTTTGTAAGCAGGAGGTTTTGTGTGTTTGTGTGTATGACCAAGGGCTCTCTGAGGGGTAGGCTTACTCCCAAGTTCAGTTGTTTAAGAAAAAGGCAGGTCCACATACAGGCAAAAGAAGAATCATGTTGGAAAGCAAGAGACCTCAGCTTCTCTGGGTCCTGACTTGGAGGGGTCTCAGTGTCTAGAAGGGAGGTCCTGGGTAGCTCTTTAAGGGCATAGACGAAGTTCATAATGAGTAGTGAGTTTTACAGAAGCCACTTGACCTTGTGCCAAATCATCAAAGTTTCTGAAGCTCTGTCTATGAATATCTCTAGGTCTTTAGCATCATTAGGCTTGAACATTATCCCAGCTGTAAGGTTTGTGAAAAACTTCAGCTACAGTATTAAAGGGACAGTAATTTTTGTTCCTCTGGAGTCAGCCTGGCAGTGCTAGAGTCAAGGTACAAGATTTCATCATCACTGCCATATCAGTGAACTTTCCTTTAGGGAATATTCTTTCAGCTCTAGGTTTTATGTTTCTGAAGGAAAACCCATTTCTTTACAGCTACAGTCATGTCTGCTTTTGTAATAAGAACACAAGTTCCAGCCAGACCCTGCTGTACAGGCCTGTAATCCCAGCACTCTGGCAGGCTGAGGCAGGAGGATCACAAGTTTGAGCTCAGCCCAGGCAATTTAATGAGACCCTGTCTCAAAATATAAAATAAAAACATAGCTAGGGATGTAGTACAAAGGCCTGGAATTTATCTCCAGTACAAAAATTTCAAAAATAAGTAAAAAGAAAAGAGTGACATACATTCCTAGAGGGGTCAGCATATGCCTTATACCTCTGCTTAATTTTTCGTTGCCCTGCTACAGGGTTAGGTACCACATTAAGAACAAATGACTAGCCTATCTAAACTTGAAAAATTCTCTATAAAAGAGACTGCCTCTTTAGTTAGTATTTGTGGGGAATTGTAATGTTTACCTATATCTGTTTCTTCCTTCCAGGCATATAGGGGGATTATTCTCCTCAAGGCTCCTTAGAAAGGGGTATAGCTAAGTAATACATTATTGCACATTTAATTGGTGATGTGAGCCCTTTAATGACCACACAACAATATGTTGAGATGGTGCCAGTAAAAGTCGATGGTGCTTTTCCTAAATGCATACCTGATGGGTAGTTACCATGAGCAGACCCTGCTGATTCATGCTGAATACACAGAGTGGGTGAGAAATGGCCCTTTGAAGTCTTTCACGCTCAGGATTTGGACAGTGTTACCTTAGCCCAACTCACGCACCCTGATAGGTACAGGTGGAAGCTGGCTGGAACAGGTGGGGCACATTGGGTTGGTAGTCCTCTACTAAGGTCACATTTTGGGCATAGTTATACATTCATTCTATGGTCTGAAGAGGAGCCCTCAGGGATGCTTTTGCATGGCACGGAGTAATGAAGATATGGCCCACTTCTGTGAAATTCTTTCACAAAACTAAGATGCACTGAACTTATACTGTGTGTGTGTGTGTGTGTGTGTGTGTGTGTGTGTGTGTGTGTGCCTTGGGGTTTTGTTTTAGGTGACCTGGTACTGAGTTAAGGTCATTGTAGTAACAACTGACTGTCATCACTCCTTATGTAGTTTCTCACCCTTGGCTCTATTCACATGCGGGACTAGATAGTTCTCTGTTGTGGAGGGGGGCATTTTGTGCACTGTAGAATCTTTAGCAGCATCCTTGGCCTCTACCTATTAGATGATGGTAGTGTATCCCTCTTTACCTGTGAAAACCAAAAATGTTTCTGGGTATTGCCAGATATTGGGGGACAAAACTGCTCAAAGGACAGAACCACTGCTCAGTCTTCTCAGCTGTAAAATAGGTTACTGAGATGTAGTTCACAGTACTGCTATGAAGACGCAGGACACAGATCATGTGCCCATAGTGCATGTCATTGTCTAGGGAAAGGATCCAAAGTCTTTAATGGAAGGACCTGAAAGAGGAATTTGTGTACTACCTTAATGGTGTCTCAGTCTTTTTGATTTCTGGTGATGGTATTTCATTCGTTTTGTACATTTCTTGTATCTCTTTCTTTCTTTTGTATCTGAGATTGCACTGTATATTCCATGAGGGCAGTGATCAAGTTTTATACATCCAAATTCTCCTGTATTATGTACTAGTGTACATGAGTTTGTATGAAGTACTTTAATACAAAACACTAAGAATCCTGATGGTGAGAATATTCTCTTTCCCTCCCAGTGCCCATTTTCCTCTTCTTCTTCCAGTTGTAAAACTTCTACTCAGCTCTCAAAGCCCATCTCTTAAACACTCAGTTTTGCATGATTTTCATCTTTGTATCCCAAGCATTAATCATTGTTACCTTTCTCCTTTATGTTTTCTTACTGAACTTATCAGAGTAATTTTATTTATTCATTTATACTTTTCTGCCTTTGCAGGCTGTGAGCCACTTGACCATAGAGAATGCTTCTTAATTTCCTTTGTTTTTGTTTTTATGCTATACCTACCAAGATGACCAGCATTAGTACAAGGTTAATGTTTTCTGAATGAATGAATGAGGGAGTGAGTAAATACATGAACATAAGCAGCAGTACCAGAGCAGGTGGGCAGAATATGGCACTAAAGGTTTATGGCAGTTGAGCCTTGCCCATGAATACCTGTCAAGTAAGTCAGAGCATCAAAAGGCACCTCCTTGTAGTCATTGAGGAACATCTGGATCTGCCGCATACTAATCCTTAGGTCAGACTCATTGAATTCATAAGGAATATTCCAACCTGCAAGTGGCAAGGGGAATTAGAGGGCTTAGTGCTGAGAACTCTTAATTTCCACTCCGCAACTGAGCTGGTGGAATTAAGCATCACCATGGATCAAGAGCCCCTTTCAGCCCTGTGAATACAGTGTACCACGCCAACTGTTGGCCTTGACATTTACTGCCAACATGGGAGCCATTCTGCCTGAGAAAACATCCATTCTAAAACCAATTTCCTTTTGGGCCTCCCCATTTGTTAAGGAAGATGTTAACATCCTGGGATTTGTGGAATGAGAATTACTCAGTCGTGCTGGAATACTGTGGTAATGCACCGAGCTCCAAAAATAACATTAAAGCACAGCTGAAAGCAGCAGCTAAGATTGGGCAACAGAATGAAGCTGGTTTTGAGACTTTCTCTCCTTGCTCCTGTGGGAGAATGGGATGGCCACTTCCATTTCCAAGTTAATGATAAATGCCCAGTGGGGCTGGAGAATGGCATGACTGTGAGCACTGGGGCTGGTGTTAAGACAGCAGGGGATGCTGCACTTAACACAGGACTTTAATTTCTGCCTAAGCATTCACATTCAAATTAAAAATATAACAAAATAATAAAATTCATGTGTGGGCAAACAAAGCACAATAGAGTGGGTGGTCATGAACCAAACGACTTCATGGAATTCTAGAGGTCTGTTGTGGAGAGGAGAGGGGCTGTGGGAGAATATGGTGCCTGAAATGCAGATGCTGAGAGTCCTGTCCTTCCTCCCTCCACCCACCCTCAGGGAAAGAGTCTTGTGGTGACACGACGACATGGAATTTGGATTTGGATTTGCTCTGGTAAGATTATTTGTAATAGTTACTTAATAGTTAGGCTATGAATAGGTTTCACTAATTTATTTAATTTGTTTGTTTGAAGAAGGACAGACAATATTGCAGGTATGTTACTGCCCTTCATTATTACGCATATGTAAAGAGGGCTACCTGAAATGTTTTAAGTCATGTGGTGACAACTCCCTACAGAATAGTCCTTGTGCCTGAAATAGACCAATGCATGCCCAACAAAGAGCCTCCAAGTCTTCTCATTATTACATTAGGTCAGGAGGTAAGGGGCCTCTGATTTTGGAGTGTAACCTCTTGCTGTGACCCTGGCATTGGCCTAGTTACAGGATTGCAAATAAAAATACAGGACAAGCATATTTAGTGTAAATATGTCCCAAATATGGAATGGAACATATTATCCTGTATTTTACTGGCTGACCCCATCTGAGTACAAACCTAAGGGCAAATGCTTATAAAGGATCACAGACAGTCCTTTCCCAGGCCACCCAGGTGTATTGTCATGGCTCACCTAGGGCTCCAAAGTTCCTCCTCTCTTGAACAATGGCATGGAAAAAGCAAAGGCCAAACAACAGCTTCTGCCACATCACTGGCTTTGTACAGCTTTGGAAGAACACAGGATCTGAGATGGGGTCATTGAGGTAGGAGCGCAAAAGGTTGGCACGGAGCCCTTTGGGTGGCTCATTGGTCATTTTGATCCCATTCTGGAGAATGCTGACTGGAAACTTTTCAGATGGATAGCTGGTTAACCAGAGTCTGAAAGAACAATGGGACCAAATGTTCAGAGCAATACAGTAAGTTACGTTGAAAAATAATAACAAAAAATAACAGCTACCATTTATTAAGCACCAAATGGATGGCAAAACCACACTAACAGTTTATAATATTCCTACTTGTGATGGGGGATTTACTGTCTCCTTTTATCAATGACAAAACAGTGGTATGCCAGCTAATCTTAACTGTCAACTTAACTGGATTCAGAGACCCATGAAACATGATTAGATGGATTATGGGGCACTATACTCGTCTGTGCATTAATCCACTGATACTCACAGGTGAATATGGTTTTAGGAGGCAGAATCCAGTTGGAGGAGGTGGGTCACTGGGATGTGCTTTGGAGGGTGTATCTGTCTCTCGTGCTCTTCCTTTGGGCTCTGCTTCCCAACTGACCTTAGCTGAGGAGCATTACTCCACCACGCCCTTCTATCATGATGTTTCTGCCTAGAAGCCAATCAACCAAAGACTGAAATCGCCAGCCAGATTATACTTCTCCTCTTTTAAACTGTAGGTGACTGTATGTTGTCCTAGCAATAGAAGAGCTGACCAATCCAAGAGGCTATGGAGCGGTCTGGTGGGTTTTCCAAGGATAGACCCCTTAGAAGCAGCTGAACAAGATGTGACCTTGAGACAGACTCCAAAGCTCTTGCTCTTAAGCCTCACACTCCCCCCTTGCCAGAGTTCTGGTATCTAGGATGGATAAAGTACTATACCAGAGCAATAGGAGTGACTAAAGGAAGCAAAAGATGATCTGTAGCCTCCAGATTCTCATAGCTTTTTTGCTAGGGGAAGAATTGGGGAGCAGGCAAGGGATAAAAGATGGTTGCTAGAGTAGAAGGCACTCTAGAATCAAGATCATAAGCAGGGAAGAAATAATGGACTTCAGGAATCCACAGTAAGAAGAGGTTTCAGTGGGTTGGAGGTAGCCAGGCATACATCAGACAGTAAATGTGGCAACCTATGGTTAGAGAACTAAGTTCAGCCTATCTACTGTTTTTTGTAAATAAAATTTTATTAGAACACAGCTATGCCCCTTTGTAAATAAAGTTTTACTAGAACATGCCTATGATTCACCTATGGCTGCTTTTACCCTATTAACTACAGAGCTGAATAGCTTCAACAAAGACAATATGGCCTGCAAAGCCTAAATTATTTACTATTTGGTTCTTTACAGAAAAAGTGTGCTAATCCTTATCAAATAGGAAATGTTATTTAAAACGGGTCTTGAGAACTCAGAAAATTTCTTTCCTAAAAAAGGCTTATTTATGCCCATATGAGAACATACGTAAAAGTTTTTAGAAGGAAATTAAAATTTCCCCTTATGGGTTAAAATTTTGGCATACTGTACACTCTAGGCTTTCATTCAATGCTTTTCATTTTGAATTACATATATTGCCTAGTATCCCGTTTTGTGTTATTATTTTGTTAATTTGCTAGGCATGGGGGAAAGTTCCAGCAGACAGATTTGGTGATGGGAGGTCTTCAGAGACACAAGACACAGGCTGGGTAACCACCTTGAGGAAAGGGCACTTCGGTTTAGTCCAGGCACAGCGCTGGAGGAAAGAGAACAGGTCTGTAGGCGTAACTTCAGTTTACAGATGGGCAATATCTGGCTCACACCATTTACATGCACACAATGCTATGCTCTATTTAGTTTATGCCCAGTTTTTTGAAGTAGTTGTCAACTTTTCAAAATCTAGGGCTTTCTTTTAAAATGCTAGATTTCCTCTTTCCCTTTAAGGTCATCATAAAATCTGATCATAAGATGCCTGCCTTCCTGCATGGCAACAATTAAGCAGTATTACTATTGCCCATCTCTCTAGATCATGCATTCCCAGTTTACTGTCATCCCCACCATTCCCTACTGTGCTGACTTGAGACCAACTGCCCATGTGGACTGCTGTTATACAGTGGAAGGCGTCTATTTCTTGGGTTTAGTCCTTTTTATTCAGTTATTTTACATACCTGGACCCTGTTAGCATTTGAGTTCATGACATTTAGGTTAGGACTCTATTAAATGTCAACAAGAGTAATTTTTTCTTCATTGAATATTACTTTTGCTCAATGAATCCACTCACTGTCCTACACTAAGTAACATTCTTGAAACTAATGGACTTCCCTTAAACTCTCTCCTTTGGAGTGCTTCTACAAATACAAGTCAACTGTGAGCCTAAGGTGACTTTGTAAACAAGCATCAAACAATTTCTTGTTCTCAGGTAGATATGACCAAAAGAAAGAAAAAAAAAAATCAGCAAGCTTTGTTACATAAAGCAGGAGTCAGCAAACTTTTCCCATAAGACAGAATAGTAAACATTTTAGAATCTGTGTGTTTATACAGTGCTTGTCTTAACTACTTGTAGCAAAAAAAAAAAAAAAATAAAAAACACAAAAAACAAAAAACAAAAAACCACAAACAGTATATGGAAAACTATGGATATTTTTCAATAAAACTTTATTAGGGTTACTGGTATTTGAATTTCATATATTTCAACTGGCATGAAATATTCCTTAGGGTTTTTTCATCTGTTTAAAAATCAGATTGCAAGCTATATAAAAAACAGATATCAGGCTGGATTTGACCCACAGGCTAAGCTATTCCCTGGCTTGAAATAAGAGAATTCCTAAACATTTGAGTTCAAAGGAGTCCTAAAGTCTGTCTGGTTCTACTCTTCATCCTATGTACGCAAAAACTAAGTTTCAACTTTGCTGGGCTTTAATATTCACAGAAAACAATGTGGTGTTTCCAATGTTGGTTAAAACTCCATGGAGCCCCAAAAACATAGGCTAGAGGATGACAGATGGTGCCCAGACAACTAGTGTTTTTTAAAAAGACACATAATAATTTTTAAAAATCAGGGTTTTATTGACATTTCACTTACCTTTCTAGACACATCTCTTATCACTGTTCCTAATAGCTTCTTAAGGTATATACTCCTGAGTCACAGGTAATTTTTTAATTATTCTCTAATATACTGCCTGGCTTTTACAAATGCTGATCTTGTGACTAGAATGTCCTTTCTGGCAAGCTCCTATTCATCTTTCAAAACCTCTGTCACTTTCCTGTGCTGAATGGTTCCTGCGCATGTTATTACACAGCTCCAACGTTATTCATCCATGAGCTGCTTTCTGCTAGACTCAGTTTCTTAGAAGCAGCACTGTGCCTTGCCATCGTTGCATTCCCAGCTACCATCGTGACATTTGGCACTTGAGGCAGGGCCCTAGAAACAGGCAACTGTGGGGCATCTCCTCACCTGAATTTCATATTGGTACTCTCAGGAACAATCACCTCCTCACAGATCTTCTCCAGTTCAGGCATCCAGCTTACAGCCAGATGGCAGTTCTGTAAGACCACCCAGGTCCCATCTTTGATGGCAGTGTTGATCATTTTTGCAGCAATAGGGCCTTGGCCTTGACCAAGAGAAATGGTCCGTGTTTTAGTACCTCCCATGCCAAGGTCATCTGCAAACTTCAGCAGGCCTAAGATGAGAAAGAAAGTAACATTTGAAAGATAACAGGTCAGCTGATGATACACTAACAATAACAATACAAATTAAGCTCTAAAATTTTAGTTTCAGGAAAAACTCATTGGCTTTTGTTAATTATAAAATAAACATCTTTCTGGGAAAGCGTTGGCCATGTGATAAGACGGCAAAGAAGCTAAAATTACTCCCTCTTTTGTTAAAGCACAGACATTCTTGATATGAAAAAGTTATACAAATGGAAAAAAAAAAGGGCTTGAAAGAAAGAGAAATGTTTAGGTGCCAAAAATAAAGAGGAAACACAAATCTAGAAGTGAGCAAGTAACTAAACAACTAAGAGCCGGGTTGTTTTTGTTGTTGGGTTTCTTTCTTTCTTTCTTTCTTTTTTATTTCATTTTTCCTTCCTTCCTTCCTTTTTTTCCCCTTTGCCTCTTCCTCTTTCTCCTCCTCATCCTCCTCCTTCTTCTTCTTCTGAGACAAGGTCTCTCACTGTAGTCAAGGCTGGTCCTGAACTTAATATATAGGTCAGGATTTCATGGCAATCCTCCTGCCTCAGCTTCCCTAGTGCTGGGGTTACGGACATGTACCACCATGTGCAGCTAATTTTTATGTGGTGCTGGGGAATCAAACCCAGAGCCTTATGCATGCTAGGCAAGTACCTTAACCACAAACTATACTTCCAGCCCAGGAGATGGGTTTTTATACCTTTATTTTAGTAGAAAAATACAAACACTTTAAAGTAAGATTAAGAAATCTTATTCACACCTATATTCCCTAAGATTAGCTAATGTTGTTAGGTTTGATATTTTTTAAAGAGAAATTTTATTTGGTTTATTTATTTATTCATTTATAAACAGATTTGCACACTGTAGTTCAGGCTGGTCCTGAACTCACTATGTAGTCCAGGCTGGCCTCAAACTCATGGCAATCCTATGACAGCTGTGTGCCACCACGCAATTTTATGTATTTAAAAGACATGAATATATATTATTAAACTTATATGAATTGTAAGTATAGCACTTGCTTGTTTCACTTAACAGTTGTCTCTTATTGTTCTTTCCCACATTGGTACATATATAATAAAAGTATTATTCTTTCATGCTTAAGGTAGTATTTCACTATTTAAAAATACTATATTTAACCACTCTAGAGTGTGGAATTCTGATGTCTATGGGAAAACCTAGTTTTGTGCTCCTACAACTGAAACTTAGGTTTGAAGTTAGGATCCACAAAGGGTTGTACCTTCATGTTAAAAAGACCAGAAATGTGGCTACTATCCCATGGACACAGCATGAAAGCTTGCCACTGACCTGGAGCCTTAGTGGAAAAAATAAGCTACTCTCCAGTAAGAAATCATAATAGTAAGTTTATGCCATATGCAGATGGGGGTATGAATTAACAGTACCCTATGGGGGAAATTCTCCAGCTGAGAAACTTCCCATAAAAGTGATCCAGAATGTCAAGGCCTCTCTCTGGACACCAGTGTTCGCCTAGTAAAGTTGTTACATCCCACTCAAAATTCAAGGAACATGAGATTCCCAAAATGATGTAAACTTAATTATTAGTCAACTTACTACAAAATATAAACTACACATTGAAGTACATCTCTATAAGAAACAGTGAACAGAATAAATGTAATTAATACTCTAAAGATTACATATGATCTCTTACGGGGGGCTGAACTGTGATACTTCAAATTCATATGTGAAAATCCTAATCCTCAATTTTTCAGAATGTGACAGTAATTAAAAACAGGTCAATACTGAGACACCTAAGCTCAAATAAGGTCTTTTGGGTAACTTACAGGTATCTTTTTAAGTAGAAGAAGAAGGGGGAAAAAAAGGATATTCAGACAGACATACATGGGGGAAGACCATGTGAAGACACAGCGAGAAGGCAGCTATCAACAAGCTGAAGAGAGAGGCCCTAGAAGAAACCAAAAATGCTGACACCTTGGTCTCAGAATTCTTGCCATTAGAACTGTTAGAAAAATAAATTTCTGTTTTTCAGGTTGCTGTGTATAGTACTTTGTTATGTCAGCCCTGTCAAATTAAGAGTCTTTGAAAAATATCATTGAAAAAAAACACATCTAAAATCAGTAAAGGAATATAAACCACAATAAAATCTAGAATTCTACTTCAAAAGTGCATGAGGAGTGGAAGGTATAGCCACTTGAAGGTTAAAAACTCAAAGCATTCTTTTAAAAAGTAGATTAGGTACAGGCAAAGAAAGAACCAGTTCAGAAGATCTAGATTCTAGGTGCCACCCAGGAGAAATCAGCACTCCCAACATTCAGAGTGTGGTTTCTACATACCATTGCCTGTGAAAGGCAATGGATTCCTGCAAGAATTACTTGTTTCCAGGCCAGGGCAGGAAATGTACAATATGAGCCTGGAATACATAGTAGTTTCAGAAGGCAAAGAGGCTATCAGAACCTCCTGGGTTATATGCAAAGTACAGAAGCATTATGGTGTTCCTTGGGGCCAGAGATTGAACAATTTGAACGTCAAAGAGAATGATGATGACAGTGTAGTAAGAAACCATCATATCTGAAAGATTCTATATATTAAAATTCATGCATTCACAGGGATACATAAAGAAGGGTTTACTTTGGTAAACCTTACTTAGTGGTTCACTATTCACTTTAGAGTTTACTGGGGCATTAATTCTACAGTTTGAGTACTGGTAAATAAGCATCTATTTTCCAGTGCTCTTTGAACTATATTCAAAGAAAACCAAAAAGCTGGCAAAGAAAACCTCTTCTCTATAGAAGCGTTTCAGCTATTGAATGTGGAAGAAAAGACAGAATCAAAACATTACCATTTGGCAGCCCCCAATGAAAGAATGGATCTTAATAATGATTTTCAAAGTCCACCAAAACCACCAGAGTGGTTCCCAACACTGGCTGCATAATGGAATTACCTGAAAGGATTTACAAAAGATGATGCCTGGGTTTCCTAAGATTTTAACTTAATTAATTTAGGGTGCATTGAGATGTTTCTTAAATCTTTTCACAGAATTTCAACATACAAACAAGACTAAGGGCTGTGTTTGGGAAAAGTTTGGTGGGAAACTTTAAGAGAAGAGGTGGAGGAGTAAGGGGCTGCTTTCTGGTCAGTCTTAATAAGAGAAGGTAATGCAGCATGTACCTCTGACATGAGACACAAGGAAGGACTCAGTACTTGTAAAGTTCCCTGTGAAATCATCCAAGCTGAATCTGGTCAGTCTTCATAAGTAGAGAGACAAGAATAAACTAAACACACCACACCATTTGGTGATCATTTTATGACCTTCCCCCCATTTCTCTGCTTAGTCTTTCTTGCCCCCTCCCTCACCCCGTTTCGCTTTTACAAATTTGTCTCATAAGGGACATAGGGGAAAAGAACCAAGGCAATAGGTTGCTCCTTGACAATCATGTCACGGTGCTTACAAGCACCTGGAACCAATTCATCTCTGCTCCCTTCCCTGCTGTCTTTCTAGAGGCAAGGTTGCTGGCTTTTCACTAGGCGAGGGTACTTGTCAAACTGTCCAGATCCCATAAGAGAATGTTAAATTATGTCATTTATATATCTTTTACTATTTCTTCACTCAGCAACAGAGAAAATTCAAGCTTTTGGATTCCCCAGCAGAACAGAAAATTACTCTTTCTTTTAACATTTCATACCCTTCTATATGTACAAACTATTTCTGGAAAGATACACAAACCAGGTAACAGTGGCTGTCTGGGGAATCACTGGGGGCATAGGAGGATGATTTGCCTTACACATTATATCGGACTTTCTCAATGTGAGCACAATTGGTACTCTAGGCCATCTTTTCTTGTGAGATACTGCCCTGTTCACCATAGGATGCTGAACAAATACCCTTGGTCTCTATCTTCTAGATGACAGTCAACAAAAATTTTTTCATACATTGCCAAATGTCCTCTGAGAAGGCAAAATCCCTCCTGGCTGAACCAGTCTTAAACTTTGAGCTTTGTTTGAGATCCTTAAAAAACTACATGCAGTATTATTTAAAGACATTTTTTAATTAAAGCAGCAATAGAAAAATGGCTTAAGAAAATATGATAAAAAGCAGCTAGCAGGCTGAATCTAACCTTGAGTTTGGCCCTTATAACATTTTTTTAAGGGAGTGGGGACATAGTTCAGTGGTTAGAGTGCTTGCCCAGCAAGTGCAAGGCCCTGGGTTTGATTTCCTAGCATCACATAAGCTTGGAGTGATGGTGCAAGCTTATAATGCTAGCACTCTGGAGGGCTGAGGCAGGAGGATTGCTGTATGTTCAAGGCCAAATACACAGTAAGTGCAGGACCAGCCTCTACAGAGCAAGACCTTGTCTCAAAAATAATAATTTAAAAAATGGTTGAGTTATCAGATTTGAAAATAAGTAATTTCTGCATTTCTGTTTTTTTCTTGAAAAAATCAGATGATCTGGTGATTCTAGGTTCACATTTCCAGGTGGTTTAATTTGTGGGTGCTGAGCAGCAACTGTCCACTTCTAGGTAAGAAATGACATATTTGTTCCCCATGGTCCCATGTTAGCTTGTGAACGGCTTAGTCTTGAAAGCCAGTGGAGTTGGAGTCCCTGATATATAGGACATGTGTCAACCACCATACACTCAGGGATTTTGACGTTCCTCATATAATATTCTGTCCTTACCTGCCATTGGGTCTGCACTCGGAGATAGCACGAAAATCAATGGTGCACAGCAACTGGAATCATTGTAGGATCCCTGGAGATCAAATGTGGGAGCTTCGATGTACACATTCCCCATATGTTCAGCAATGAACTGCCGAATGGCCGGGACCATCTTGTCAGGCCGCAAACATCGGAGGATCACCAACCTCTCCAATCCTTGAAGAGACTTCCAAGATCCAGGAAATGTCTCCTCTTGGGGCCAGGGTGAGTCATAGATCAGCTTCCATTCCTTAGCATCTTGCTCCAAATGTTCTTTCAGGCCTTTCAGATTTGGCAATGAGGATGCACGAACAATTTCTCCCCATGCCTTCTCAGACAACCACTCAGGAGCTGGGTTGAGGAAGGGATTATCCAAGGCAATGCCTCCAGTTAGAAGGAAGTGCCAAACTTCTTCATTAATATTTTTTTTCTCTTTCAAGATGCCAATGGTCAGGAGAAGGGAAAAGAGCAGCTTGTCCTTCTCAAACAGAGAGCGGCACACATTGTTGTAGATGCTCAGAGTGAAGTGTTCAATGATGTAATTGATCCGCAGCTCCAGCTCATCACTCTTGGTGCTGTTGGCGAGAGAAAGCATGTAGAGATTGATGAACCATGTCAGGGAGTACTGGTACATTGGCTCGATGTTGGCCAGGTCAGAGATGCAGAAGAAGATGGTGGCAGAGTACACAGCTACCGGCTTGTAGCCCATCCGAGTCTCATCAATCTGCATTTCTGTCGCTGAAGCAATTTCCTGTTTCTCTGAGATTTCTTCAGACAGCAGTTTAGAGGAGGACAGAACTTTGATGGCAGTTTCATCCTCAAGGATATTGCCCTCAGACTGTGAGAGCACTTCCAAGATTTTATCTTCAATTTCCTTTAGCTGTTTCTTGTTTTGGGCGCTTTCTACAATCAGCTCGTTCTTTTTTTCTTCCAGTTCAGGCTTCTCCTTGGCAGCTACAATGCCAAGGAGTTGATCCTGGAGACCCAACGGAGTGATCATGAAGTTGAGGAGACAGACTTTTACAGCAACTTCTGGGAGGTAATGTGGGTTCCTTAAACGTGTAGTGATGTAAAACTTAAAATCCCTGGAATATTCGATGATATTTTCACCCAGCCTCATGTATTCAATCCCTTGCTGCCTGAATGTTGTCTTGAGTAAGATGGGTTCAATGAAGGCATCTAGCTCTTCTCCAATATTTTCTAGTAGGACAGGTGTGCCAAACTGCAGAGCATTTTCCAGCACTCTCACATAGTTGGCATCAGAAAACTTGATGATGGACAGTCTATTTGCTTTCTCCATGTTCTTTATCCACTTATTGGCCTGTCCCTGAGGGTCAATCATTAAGGGCCAGCGTCTGGAATTGGACACAATAATACCATTATCTATGGAGAAGGAGTCAATGGGAAGCCCAGCAATCTGCCAGGCACGAATTTTTACAGGATCCCCTAATGTGTTGCTGAGACTGAAGTCACTGGAGCCAGGGATGACCCTGTCCTTACAGTTTGCCAACCACTCCTTCTGGCACTGGGCCCGATAATCCACTGTGAAGGCCCCCAGATAAGCCACCGTGCCTGAGGAGAGCAAGACATCCCCTGTCAGATTAATATAGCGGATCCCTAGCTGCCGAGCAGCTTCAGTCCATCTGTCCTTCTCTCCACCAAGACCACTTATCAACTTCTCTGCCCTGATCAGCTTTTGGGAGCAGATTTCAATGTTATCCTCCAGTGTCTGCTTCTTGATGTTCATCTCTTCAAATTCATCATTCAGGGCTTGGAGACGGTCTTCCACCAGCTGTAGCTCTGCTCGTTTCTGGTTCAGTTTCTGCATCTGTGCATCCAGTTTCCCCTCGGCCTCCTTCAGTCGCTCCCGTTTTGGAGCTACCACCTTGGCCACACGGTCATACACCTCCATGGCCCTCACCCACTTGCACAGACCCTCACAGGCAGATGACACATTTTTAATGACAGCTGGTTGGAATTCTGGGTGATCAATAAACCTTTCTCGGATGCGCTTCATGACCAACGCAGGGATATTGTCTTTGTCATATGTCTTAAGACTCTCCAAGAACTTCAGATCTCCAAGAATCTTCTTGGACACTCCCCAGTAATCTTCTATCATTTTACCTGTTCAGTATAAGAAACAGAGATGGACTATGTCGTGGTTTGGATCTGAAGTATTCCCCCAAAGCCTCATGCTCCTGCGGATACTGTATAGGGCTGGGAAGTGGGACCTGGCTAGAAGGGGTGGGTACTTAGGGCTTGACCTGGAAAGGCATATGCTAGTTCCACCCTATGTCAGTCTCTCTGCTCCACTATGTGGTGAGCATGTCTGTCTCCTGGAGCTCCTGATCTAGCCTGGCCATGTGCTTCCACTATTTTCCAGCCACCCACATGTAAATGGACTGTGATCTTCTGAAACTGTAAGCTACAATAAATCTTTCTTCCCTAAGTTGTGGATGTTGGGTATTGAGTCACAGTGATGAGAAAGTAACTAAGACAGGCTATATTATGGTATTTAAACTGAGACATAAAGTTTTTTAGTGGTTGCTTCTTGGGTTTGGAGAAAAAAAATACAAGCTCCTCACCCATCTGGAAGGCCTAGCCCATCTCAACTACCACATTTCTGGTTTTCTACATGGGCTTGCCTAACAAAGGACCTTCCTTTAATTTCTCCATGATCCCAAGTGCATCTCTACTATGAGCCCTTTGCTTATACTAGAAGTGGCACTTAGCAAAGGGATAGTAGGACTCTTCCCAGGTTAGGAGGATTTGAGATAGAAAACAGTACCACAGGTGTTTTTGAAAGCCTTTGTTCATTTCTAAGGCACTTAATACAAGGTCCAACCATGAATTGTAATTTTAAGAATGAATATTCACCTTTTAGAGCTTCTAAGCTCAGTTGTGCAAGTTTTCCTCCTTCCTTCTGCTATTCTCTCTCTCCCCACTCTCTCTTCCATCACTGTCTTTTCTCCACCCTCATTTGTCTCTCTCCTGCTAATGCTTCTTTATGCCTCTTGCTCTTCTTCCACCCCCACCTACCCCCATTTCCTCCTCTCTGACAGCCTCCTGTCACCCTGCCTCCGCCTCTTTTCTTCTTGGTCTCCTTTATTTCCACTTGTTCTCCCGTATCTGTCATCATTTCTCATTTCTCTCTCCTCTGAGCAGTTTTGTCAGTTTCTCTGTTTCTTTTCCTCGCTGTGTCTTTCCCATTTCTCTCACTTTCTGTGTTTTTCCTCTACTTCTCTCTCTCTGTCTCTGTCTTTCTCTCTCCTAATTTCTTTCCTTTTTGGTTTCTTTCTCCTTGTTATGTTCTTATATGTGTACGTGTGTCTCTGTGTGTGCTTTCACACATGCCCGGGTGCTTTCGTCTCTACATTTGTATCTCAGTCTTACAGTCTTCTGTTTCTTTTCCTACTTCTTATTCTTTTCCTACCTCTACCTTTCTCTTTCAGTCTGTCTCTGTCTGTCTGTCTCTTACACATACTCATGACAGGACCCTGTGTGTATGTGCACCACATTGAGCCTTTTTTTTTTTTTTTTTTGAGACTATTGCTTTGTAGCTCAGGCTGGTCCTGAACTCATTATGGAGCCCAGGCTGGAGTTGAACTCACAGCAACCCTTCTGCTTCAGCCTCCCAAGTGCTGAGATCACAAGCGTGGGCTGCCACAGCTGGCTTACGTGGTGCTGGGGAACCAATCTCAGGGCCTTGACACCCCAACCCCACAGTGAGCCTTTGTCTGCATGACCTTAAGTTTCAAAATAGTTTTCGGCTGGGACTTTGACTAAGCTCCAACTGACCCACAGTGATACCTGCACATTCCCACCTAAGATGTGAGAAGCTGGTAAAGGAGCACTGGTGGGATCTCTGGGTGCACAAGCACACATGGGCACTTTTCTAAGAGTTGGTTGTTTTTTTTTTTTTTCCTGAGGTCAAGAGGTGGGACAGAGTGCTGGCATCCTTCCTGCCAGAGATGAGCTGCCTGTGCAGGCATCTGAGCAGGGGTCAAGGGAGGCACGGGATGGGATGGGGGTTACCAGAGCCACTGGGGTCTGGCTTCCTTTCTGGCTTCTGCCCCTTCATGACACAGATGCTCTCCATCACCAGCTTGACAGGGCCTGGCGGGTTCTGCATCGACTTCACCAGTGAGATGTCGGCTGGGTTCAGGGTGTCAAGTGCAGCAAGCGCAGCCTCAAGCGCGGGCATGGCTTCAGCTAAGTCCCCCTCACATTCGTCCTGTGGAGCACAAGGACAAAGAAGATGAGTGCCCAGGGTCTGGCACAAGGGGTTGAGGAGAGCTTGCCTTCTGCAGGGAGCAGGAAGACGTGCTATGAGCCCAGACATGGTTTCAGGACAGGACCTCCATCCTGTCCAGCTCTGTACATAAGGGTAGCTCTGATCATGGGCAGTACCACGATTGCATGCTGGTCTCTTGGGGTTGGGCTTCTCACATCTTGAACCTTTGAACATACATATTGCTTGTGATCTTAACAACTCAAACACTGCTCAAATCACAGTATTAGTAGCATTTCCATCTCTTCAAACACTTATCGTTTCTTTGTGCTGGGAAATTCTAAACTCTTCTGATTATTTTGAGAATATAATAAATTACTGTAAATTATATTTACTTTCTGTGCTATAGAACACTAAAACTACTTTTTTCATCTGACTTTATTTTAGTATCTGCTATCTAAATTTCTAAAAAAGTCAGCAAACCCAGGAGACATAGTACACACCTATAATCCCAGATATTTGAAAGGCTAAAGCAGAAGGATTATAAATTGAAGCCCAGCCTACGTAACTCAGTGACTTAGTGAGATCGTCTCAAAAGCAAAACAAACAAACAAACAAACAAAAAGTCTAAGAATGTAGCTCAATGGTATAGCACCCCTGGGTTTGATCCCCAGTATCAAGAAATAAAAAGTCAGAAGTCCCCCTCTAACTACTGTACCTGAATATTGAAATTAAACATGTCCAGATTGTTTATTATTTATTTTTGGTACTAAGGACTAAACCCAAGGCCTCTGCCTTAAACGACATCCTGAGCCTTCTTTTGTCTTGTTTTTCATTTTTTTCTTTCTTTTTCCCCACTGTTTTTATTAATATACAGATGTAATACATAGTATTTACAACGAATTTGGGTGTTTTGTACATCTATGTATCACATCGACTTTAAAATCCCTTCTCATTTTCAACCCTCCTACCCCCTCCCTATCCCTTCCCCCGGCTCCGGCTATCACTTCGTATGGTTCCAAAGAATGTCTGTATTCTGGGTTTTCCAAGTCTGAGAAACCATACAGTGTTTAACATATTAATCTTCCGCACCTAAGTCATTTCGCTTAAGTCACCACTCTACCTCAGCTTTCCATTCCTCTAATGGGTTCACAGTAGTTAGATCTTGATATCTCTTCTCTGAATCCAACCAATCCCTTTATTGGGATATTCACCAAAAGTTTTTTTTCCATATTTTCCTGTATCTTTGTTGTTATTGTTACACCTGGCCTTACCCACCAGTTCCCATGAGAAAATAACTACAATCATGTAGTTCAAAAGACTAGTTAATTTGGGAAAGAGAAAAAATAGATACATAAAATTCAATTGCCTTCGCTGAATACTGGAAGGTGCATATATGTACATTCACAAGTTTATCTTTACATCAATCAGTTTCCTTAGGATAAACCTTCATTAGTGACCTGAAAAGCGAATTGCTACAACAATACAAAGTTAAAACTATATCACATTGCTACATTAAATGAAGTAAAATCTATACCACATAAATATACTTAAAGTGACAGACATGAAGGCAAATTTAGTTATTTCAGACTCCCTTAACTTTCATACCTTATTTACTCATATTTCACTAATTACCAACATACTTTTTTCTCAGCTCATTCTCCTCTAGCTGTTGTCACTTCTCTGGGGTCACCGGTGTCGCTGGTATCCCTTTCACTTTCCAGGTTTCCTTTAAGTATTTTCTGCAGTATTGGTTCAGTGGCTGCAAATTCCTTTAAGCTGTTTCTGTCATGGAAAGTTTTAAGTTCTTCCTTAAAATTAAAAGATAATTTTGCTGGATATATCAGTCTTGGTTGGCATTTATGTTCTTTTAATGCATAGATGACACTGCTCCAAGATCTCCTAGCTTTTAGAGTTTGGATTGAAAAATCTGCCGTTATCCTGATGGGCTTATCTTTGTAGGTCACCTTCTGTTTTTCTCTTACCACTTTTAGTATTTTCTCTTTGTGTTGGGTTTTTAGAATTTTAATTATGATGTGTCGTGATGAGGATCTCTTCTGATCCAAGTTGTTTGGTGTTCTATATGCCTGCAATAGTTCCATGTTCATTTCTTTTCTTAAATTTGGGAAATTTTCTTCCATTATTTCATTAAACATGTCCTTTAAACCTTTTGTTTTGTCCTCAGTCTTCTCCTCGATTCCCATAATTCTGAGGTTGTTTCTCCTTGAATCGTCTATCAGTCGTTGCAATGATTCGCTTTCTTTATTTGCTTTGTGTTCTTCATGGCCTGTATGTTGCAGCTCAGTCACTTTATTTTCTAGGTCTGGCATTCTATTCTGAAGTCATTTAAAGTAGCTGCTTATTATTACCTGTGTGTTTTTCATTTCCTGAATATCTGCATTTAATTTTCTATATCTCTGCTGTGTTCTTCTCTATTTTCTTCTTTTGTCTTCATTATCTTCTGGTATATTTCTTCTCTGGTCTCCTCTAGTTGCTTTTCAAGACTTGGTTTTTGCTTATCTATGTATTGGTGTAGCTCTTCTGCTGTCTGTTTTATTTCTTGTTTTAATTCCTGCTTTAATTCATTGAATTTCTGGGCCCAGAAATTGCCATCATTTTTGCCATATTCATCTTTATTTACCCTGATATCATCTCCTGGGGCTTCAGGTCTTTTTGTAGGAGATTTGTAACCACATTTCCCCATTTCTTCTTTGGTCTCCTCTAATTTCTTTTCAAGGCTTGCTTTTTGCTTAGCTAAGTGTTCTTGTAGCTGTTGCTCTGTCTGTTTTATTTCCTGGTTTGCTTCCTGCTTTAATAATTCCTGCTTTAATTCCTGCTTTATTTCACTGGCTATCTGGGCCCAGAAGTCACCATCACTCATGCCCATCTGTTTTTTGAGTTCTGCAATTTTGGCACCCCTTGTACCATCCCCTGGGGAGTCAGATCTTTTTGTATAAGATTTCTTACCACATTTCCCCATGGTTCTGCTACCTCTGACTGTCTCTGGTGCACAGGGAAGAAAATGGCTCCTGCTGATGTCACTGCCTGCGATGGCTGTTGAGCCCCGTTTCTGATCTGGGATCCTGGGGCCTTTTCTAGGGGGAGCCCTCGCTGTGTTTGTAGTACACACACCCATGAGTTGGTGCTTCTGAGGCTGTGGCCGCCCGCTGCCAATAATTCCCACTTACCCAGGTCCGCGCTTACCTCGGGCTGAGGTTCTGGCCTCCGGACCTTGTTTGTGATCTATGGATGCTGGCAGCTTGGGGCCGCGCCAAGTCAGCTGTTTTCCTCCTCATCCATTGTGACTTCAGACCCGCCCGCAGCCTCCTCTCCCGTTGTTGTGTGCTCCATTCTCTCCCAGCTCTGCTCCGTCTGATGTTCAGGTTCCCGCGCACTTTCCTCCGTCAGTAGCTGCCTGCCGTTTGGAGCTGGCTGCAGCCGTTTCCTTAACCGTGGGGCTTTTTTTTCCCCTTCGGTTTCGGTGGTCCTTCAGAGTTTCTGGCCTCCCATTGGTGGCCTTTCAGTTTTGGGGGATGCTCCTCTCTTTCCTAGCTACACCAAGCACGCTTTTTCTAGCTATCTTGACTTTTTAAGTGAGTTGATGAGGAGACATTGTGCAGTGCTGTTACTCAGTCGCCATCTTGACCGGAAGCCTCATATTACTTTCTTATAACATGACAGACAACTGGTCGTTCACAATGCTTCATGCCATGGCCTAGTAGCAGTGCTCTCTTTCCTAAGGGATAATACTTACCCTTCCAGCTCAGTCTTGATGCAAGTTGGTTTGTCAAGGGACTTAAAAAGGCCCCTCATCGTGACCTTATCTGTCCTGGTGATCCTCAACATGAGTTGTGTGCCAGAGTTCCCGAGTAGTGTTTAGAACATCCTCGTTGTCAGACCTCACACCCAGAGATTCTGACACATCAGTCTGAGTGGGATCTAGGCATCTGCATTTCAAAAACTCCAAAGGTGCCTGGCACACAGCTCAGTCCAGAAATTGTACTTTACACTACAGAGACACTGAGAACAAAAGACAAGAGGGAACAGACTTCAACGCCCAATGTGAGAATGGCCCCTTGATGTGTGATGGGCCTCCTCCAAATCACCACTAGGTGACCATATAAGACATTCTGGAAAAAATTTGATGTTAAATGGGAAAATAAAGCATGATGAATGTCATGACTGTGCTAGAATTGAAAAACAAAACTATTTATGTGTGGTCAGAGATGAGAAGAAAACTTCTAATTGCAGTTGCAGCTTGAAAATGTATGAAAACTGAGTTCTTAATTTTTTTCATATGTGTTGCTAGGACATTTCTTTCTATGGTAATAACCTTAGAATTAAAAATGGCCCCTGTGTTCCAGCAATGGGAGAAGCAGCAAGGCGGTTAGAGAGGTAGGAGTATAGGACACACTGACCAAAGATAACTGACTCTGTGGCAGTTGTAGCAACTCATACTCAGTAGGGGAAAAGAAGTGCCACATTAGCTTGCCAAGTGACCACTTTAAGCAAATGGTTGCACTGAGAAGACTTGTCTGCACTGTCCCCAGTCCCCACTCTTGCCATGACAAATTCACTCAACTGCACTTCAGAGTGCCTGTTATGCACTAGGCTCTGTACTGTGAACGTTCCTGGGTCACATTCTTTCTAGGAGTCTGAGGAAAGTAGCAGTCCTTGTGTGCAGAAGGACTGAGGTTCTGAAAGGCCCAGGGAGTGATTCTGGCTCATGCAAAAGCCTTAGGGCTACCACAGAGCAAAAACAGGTGTCTTCCTTCTCCTCCTTGGATAGTTTCTCCCATCTCCTGTCTCACCTTCAGGATTCCACTCCCAGGATTGTGGAGAGGATGGCATAGTATTAGGCCTCACCCTTCCAACCAAAACCTGAGGTGGCAGTTTATTGCCCAGATATGGGTGTGGTGGGGAGTCCTGGGTCATCTCTTTATAAATCTTGTGTCATTGCTCACTTCTGTTCAGCTCCAGCAAGTTATGTTTTCCTCTGACAATACAGAACTGAGTCTTGTGTGTTAACGCTCCCCTTCCCAATGGTCAGCATGTGTGGTGAGGAACTTACCTTTATCACACTTGACATCAAGAACAACAGTTTTGGAGAACAGCTAGGATGGGTCTTAAGCTCTGATACATGATATAAGTTTCATGTTTTTAGTTTCAGGCCCCCGTTTTATAAATGCGGAAACTGAGGTTAGGAAGGGGAAGAGCAAACATTGAAACTTGGATGCCTGATTATAGTACAGATTCATAGAAAAGCTGTGAATTCCTGTCCTTCAGGGGTTGGGCCAGGGATACGAGCAGGATATGTGGGCCTTGGTGAACTGGAACTGGATGCTAAAAGGGATATCATCTATACAGTGCTGCTGATAGCAGGTGCAATCCAGGAATGCAGAGCTAATGTTGCCAGAATGCCTGATTTTTAAAATTTGAAATATTCTGATTTTTAAAAGTTATAGTGAATTATAATTTTTAAAAGCTGTTATGTGTGTCACAGTGTACTGGTAGTCCCAGGCTGCCAGTTTGCAACTTCTGATGTAATGGCCAAATGCTAAAGCTTCTGGGTTTGAACATCAATTCTGTCACTTGGTAGCTATGTGACCCTGGACAAGGACTATTAAGCCTATGAGGATGATTAAGGGCAATGTGAACAAGTATAAGAATATACAATCTACCTATCTTTCTATCTTATTCACTCCTACTTTCCACTGCCTAAGAAAGTGCCAGTATGTAGTAGGTGTTCAATAAATATGTGGCAAGTAAAAGCATACCAGAGATACCACCCTAGTTCTGAGAAGTGGTAGCTATTATTACCATCTTAGCCAATAATGGCAAATGCCAGTGAGATTATGGTTCTGGGTACATGGCAGGCTCTATCCTTTAGAGTTCTTATTTGTCACTAGGTCTGTGAGTGAACAAACCTTCATATAAGGTAGGGTATTCACTGTATGATACTGAGATCAGGGGTTGGACCTCAAAGGAAGCTACCAGAGGCCAGGTTCCAGTATTCATTAAAGAAAAGCCAGTCTGAAGGTCTGTCCTTTTTGAGAAAATCCCCAATGAACTTTCTAGGATAGAAGCCAGACACAGGCTCTTCTTGCTCAAGCCCATATTTAAAGAATGGTTGCAAGAATTCTGTAGTTGCTGACTAAGGGAACAGGAGCTACTGTTTTAAGCTAAGTACCAAGAACTTCGGATTCTAAATCACTAGCTATGCCACTGCAGTTATTTCTGCCACTTACCTCAGTGCCACCAACTCTCATATATTGGTTTCTGTCACTCACTCCTAAGTCTCAAGTTTGTTGCTATACCTGAATGGAATTATGTACGCCAAAGTGCTTTGAGAAATATGCAGTATCACACCAATGTTAATGAGATTTCTTCTAATATTTGGATGTAGGTCAAGTCCCTTTCAAGACTTCCTTGGTACAAAAAAAAAAAAAACACCTTGAAATGGGATATTCTAGGCTCAGCATTCTGCCATTTGATAGATATTTGTGCCATATCTACAAACCTGTCAGGCACAAAAGAGCAAAAACTGAAGATGAATGAGATAGCCATGCAGATTGCTAAAAGAGGGAAATTATGGGGAGAGGGAACAGCTGGTGCAAAGTCCCTGGGGTGAGAATGCGCCTTATTATTTTAAAGAGTAGCCTGGAGGCTGATGTGGCCAGAACATAACGAGTGAGAGGAAAACAGTAATAGAGGAAGCCAGACTGAATGAGGGGATTAGAATCTGGAAAGCAGTGATACTTCTTGGAGAAAGTCAGCTACCAGCCTTGCTTCATCTCGTCCTGGTTCTGTGATGCTGGGAAAGTTGCCCACTCTTTCTGAGCCCCACTTGTCTCATTTGCAAGACGGTCATAACTGCCCACATTCTGGCTCCCTTTTCTCTTTGCTCTTTGTACCTTGATTCCGTGAGCAATGGCAGCAGCGGCGTTGGCTTCTTTCTCATCTGCTTGTACCAGCAGTTTCTTGGCATCTGCTTCTCTCGTCTCCTCTTCAATTTTCACCATCATCTTGGCTGTTTCCTCAGAGGTGTGGATCAGCTGAGGTTGAAGGGCAGTCAGTTCTACTTGCATCACTGCCACCTAGCAAGGAGAGAAGAGCGGGAGAGGTCCACGGCCAGCTGTGTCAATGCCAAAAAAGGCAAAGTTGACATGGCTCAAATGACTTTTCCATCCTACAACATGAGCAGAAAACACGGACTAATAATCTTGACATGGTACTGGGTATATATTTTGTTGGCTGGTGTTATGGTTCAAAATCTAAAATGTCCCCTCAAAATCTCCTGTGTTTGGAATTGTGATTAGATTATGGTGCTGCTATCCTCATCCATGGATTAATCCAGTGATAATATCCTGTGGTGGGATATAGGACCTAGTTGGAGAGATGGATTTTTTGACCTGGAAGGCCATAGATTATCCCTTTGTCCAGATCCTCCCTTCCTTCTCTTTCTTCTTTCTAGTTGTGTCAGAATGGACACTGTCCTCTGCCAGGCCATTCTGCCATGCCCTTTCTGCCTTGGATCTGGCCAAATATGCATGGTCTGAGACCTCTGAAACTGAGCTTAAAAAAAAAAAAAACCCCTCTCCCTCCTTAAGTTGCAGGTATAGGTAACCCAGGATGACAAAGTGACTACCACCTCCATGTTGCATGTTTGATCTCTGAACAATTATTGAGTTCACACCATGTATTGTAGTTGTCAAGCCTGGTGCTAGGCACTAGTCATGCAATGCAAATAAAAAAAATAAAAAGGAACAGTTTCTTCTAGTGTTTGGGGAGAGGGAAAGACAAACTAAAAACAAATTAAGATTTTAAAAAATATGCTATGAAAGAAACAAACACAGCTGAGATACCTGGGATAGAAGAAAATTTCAAGGCTATGTTTTTCCAACAGTGTGCAGACTTAATGTTTGTGCCTCAGCCCATTCATATGTTGAAACCTAACTCCTAAATCAATGGTATTTGGACGTGGGGCCTTTAGAGATTAATCAGAGTCATGGTGGATACATGTCCTTATAAGAGACAGGAGATCTGTCTCTTTCCATCATGTAAGGATACAGCAAGGAGGTGGCTATGTGCAAACCAGGAAGAGATTGTCCTACCAGACAATGGCTCTGCCAGTGCTTTATCCTGAAATACCAAGCCTCTAGAATTGTGAGAAATGAAAGTTTTGTTTTTGAAGCCATCAGATGATGGTATCTTCTTACAGCAGCCTGTAATGACTAAGACATGAAGTTTCCATGCCTCTAAAATATTCCTGCCAATGAGGTTTTCTGGCGTCTGAACACCTCTTATGATGGGGAGATCATCACTCTCAGGAGAGTTGTGCCATATTTCAGGCAACTAATGAGCTTAAATTCACCCTCTGCCATTTTACTCTTGATGCTGATTCTGCCTTTTTAGGCTGCTCAGGCATACAGGATTAGATTTCAAGCATTGGGAGAGTGTCTTCATGATCTTGTACCTACTGCCCTCAGTGAGTCCTTGTGGGAACAATAGCATAGCATGCTGGACTGGTTGGGAATACAGGTCCTGGAGTCAAAGAGGTCTGAGCTTCAGTTTTGGGCTGACCACTTGCCAGGCTATGTGATCACAGGCAAGTCTCCTGGCATCTGTGTGTCTTGGTTTCTTCGTGTGCAACATGGAGATGATAACAGTGCCTTCCTCATATGTATTAGGGGTCATATGGCAGGACTCAAGGAATGTAAAACACCAATATCATTCCGTTTTAGTCTAAAGTCTAGACTGTTTTAAGTTCCTTTTCTGGTCTTCAAACATATTATTTGCTTACTGTTGTCTGGGCAGACTCTAGTTTTCAACATCCCTTCAAAGACAAGGACCCCAAATTGGGCCCAGAACCCCAAGTAACAGAGCACTAGATGCCACCTATGACATTCTTTCCCATCCCTGTGTCATAGTGTTCATGGGTGTTCTATACCCAGTGATAGGTCAACCCACTGTGAATCAGTCAGTTGCCTCAGTTCTTTCCTGGTGCTGAAATCTATCTATTAATAAGACTCTAATTTTAGATAGTTTGTCAAGTGGCTCCAAGCACAAATCAATTAATAACTCTTATGCCAGGCACTTTGTTAAAGGCTATATTTAGGTCAGTTCATTTGAACTTGGTTAATAGCATTTTATAGTTAATATTGTTATCACCTTTACAAAGAGGAGGAAATTGAGGCCCCAAACAGTGAAATAAATAACAGGTTCAAGGTTCTATAACTGGTAAGTTGTAGAGCTGGAATTTCGGTCCAGTCTGACTCCATAACTTGCTGGTATTTTTAAAAATATATTTTAATTAGTACATATTAGTTATACAACAGTTTAATGGTGACATTCTTCATATAAGCACATAATATACTTTGACCATATTCTTTTTCTCCCTACATTTTTTATTAGTGCATATTGGTTATGTAGATTAATGGGTTTCATTTTGGCAGATGTGTATCACACCCATCATGCCCCATCATCCCTCTATAGTTTTGTATTTTTTTTTGGGGGGGGTTAATGCATATAAAGTATTTTGATCATTTTTATACCCCCTGTGATCCAGCTTCATATAACTTCATCCCCCTGCTCCTTCTTCCCTTCCCTTATCTTAACCACTGCCTTAATCTTCTCATTTCCCACCAGGATAAGTGAGGCACTTGTCCAGGCACAAAATTTAAGGGAACATCAAGCTGCTCAGTGTTCAAAATAAATAGCACTTCATTGCAATATCTATCTATCTATTTATCTATTTATTTTTGAAACAGGGTCTCACTCTGTAGTACAGGTTGTTTCTGAACTCACTATGTAGCCCAGACTGGCCTCAAACTCACTGCACACCTCCTGCTTCAGCTTCTCTAGTGTTGGGAATGCAGATGTGTGCCACCATGCCCAGCTTATGTGGTGCTGGGGAATCAATCCCATAGCCTGAGTTTACTAGGCAAGTGCCTTAACCACTGAGTTATTCCTCCAGCCCCACTGCCATTTCTTTTTTTCTTTTTTCTTTTTTCTTTTCTTTTCTTTTTTTTTTTTTTGAGACAGAGTCTTGCTCTGTAGCCCCACTGGTCCTGAACTTAGTGTATAGCCCAGCCTGGCCTTGGACTCAGGACAATTCTCCTGCCTTAGCCTCCCCGGTGCTAAAATTACAGGCATGCACCACCACGTCCAGCTTTATGTGGTGCTGGGGAATTGAACTCAGGGCCTGTGCTTGCAAGACAAGTGCCATAACTACTGCATCATTCCTCCAGCCCCCAATGCAATATCTTAAGAAATCAAAAGTAATGCAAATAAATCCACAATGAACAAAATATTAACATTTTAAATAAACTGAGGATCTTATGAGACCAAGATTAGAATGAGGCAGGTGAGATGAGCTCTTCAAACACAGGTCAGATCCTGTCTTTATTTGATATCCTATTAAGTGTTGCACCTGAGAAAATGCCTCATATCCACTGTGGCATAGGTCCCTTTGTCCTGTTCTGTCTGGGCAGTGCTCACCTGTGAAGCTGCAAAATCAAGTTTCTGCAAGCCTGTTAGGTAGCGGTTTCTCATCATGTCTACCTCAAGCCTCTTGGTATTCAGAAGTGTTTTGAAGGTCAGAATCAGTTCAAGGTAGGAGGTGGGAGTAACATAGTTATGTCTCCGAAGTGTGTTGTAATAATCCACAGACAGGTTCTTCACACTCTCTTGAAAGTATTTGCACATGGAGACAACTCTGCCAAGGATAACAAGGAAATCAGATGGAACCCCACTTCCTAGGGGAAATCTAGCACATCTTTGTAACAGACATTAGGGTGTAAGAGGGTACATACAATATAGGCCCACTAGCACTCAAGAGGTCACTAGAGCTAAGGTAGAGAAGGGTGGGAGGGGGGTGACTGAAATGACTGTTTATCCCTTGGATGAGTCACCATGGTTTAAACAGGACTTTCTAGCATTTGGCAGTGTGGAGAATCCTCCTGACTTTGCAGAATAATGTTATTAAAAACATAAATAAAATGCACAGGATTATCAAGGGAACAGATTATAATAAAATGTATTTTTCAAAATATTTTGAAAATCAGATTTATAATACATTAATGTATATAGTTCTTTATTAATGTACTGAATCAGGAGTCTGCAAATTTTGTCTTGAAAGGGTCAGACAGTAAATATTTTAGTGTTTTGGGGCCATATGGTGCTGGCCACAAATACTCAACTCTGTAGTTGCAGTACAAACCTAGCTCTAGATAAGTTATAAATGAATGGGCATGGTTATGTTCCAATAAAACTTTATTGACAAGTCAGGCTGTGAAATGAACTGAACTTTGCTCATAGACCACAGTTTGCCAACCATTGTATTAAATAATAAGATTGGGCAGCAGGCTTAAAAATGACCATAATCTAAAAGAAAGTATTATATAGAAGTATCTGTAATGACTAGATGAGTTATGAAAAGAGCTGTGATTACTACCGGCAACAGTCCCATTCCCTGTTAATCCATCTTGAGCTTATTGCCTATATTCATCATGGAAGGAAATGCATAATACCAGTTGGATGTCAGTGGAAATTAAAGTGTAATTTATCTCCACACATATTCACCAAGGCAATTCTAAATTCTACCTATGAGCCTTTGGGCCCAGGTTAATAGTTTCCTGGTCCAGAGAAAAAAAGTTCAAAAAAATTTAAAGCTCTGGATAACCACCCATGATCCTTACCTACTTCATTTTTCATTCTTTCATTTAACAGAGAGTAATTAAACCTACTATATTCCAGATACTTTCTAGGCACTAGAGATATGGAGGGAGACAAGGTGGGTTGAGTCATTCCTGTCTTCACAGAGCACCAAGGGTGGGGTACACTCTTATAATTTCCCTTACTACAGCCAAAACCAAGTACTTTCTTTTTGCATATCTGTGTTTTATACATAAAAATAAACCTTTACCACCTTCACAAGGACAGCCTTCAGGCTCTTCACAGCAAGATCAGTACTGTTGAGACTGCATGTTCTAACTAAATCATTACATCATGTCCTTATAGCTATGACAACAGTGTGTCTCCAAGACAATTCTGAACAGTGATATTTTATTCTTTTTCAGAAAAATAAAAAGTGTTTTATTAAATATCTAATTAAATGTAACTCAACTTGAAAGAGTAAAGCATTTTTTTATATATATATAAGTTGAGGAGTCTTCAAAACAAGAACATAAATAGGACCTGTTGTCTGGATTTCTAACTTGGAATATTTCTAACTTGAAGGTACTGAAGTGTAGCTAACACTTACTCTGTCCGAATGCTGTCATCAAGCTCCACATCCTCTAGAAATTTGTTGGCCACCAACTCCAGGGCATCTGTGGGCCAGGACTGGAACCAGTCAATTGTGCAACAATTGATCAGTGAAGGGAACATCCTCAGGCGGTTTCTGAAGGCATCCCCAATTGGACTCATAGCTAATGAAAAGTAAGCTTTGTTAAATCCCTTTCTCTAAGGCAGGAGTAAAGGTATTTCTAAGGTTGCAGAGGTAGGGGAGTCATGCTTGTTGGTGGTATTCCAGAGGGCACAGACGTCACTAGGTTTGACAAGTGCCTGAACTCAAGGGAACTGTGGGATATTTTCATGTGACTTTGAGATAGAATCTCAGTATATTATAGTAGCCTTATGACTAGTCTGTCATACATGCTACAGTCCCTTCTGAATCCTTTGGGTCCCTTAGTCAGAGTGGCTGGAGCCCTGTGACTCACTTGCTATATTTATGTTGACTCAGACATAAGGAAACCATAAATGTGCCATATATAGTTATTCATGGAAGCTGCCATCAACTTGTTTCTGATCTCATCTCCATCCAACTATAAATTTTGTGCTCTACATCCCAAATTCCATTTATTATTTATTCAGAATCAGTGTGGCAGGAGGAAGCATGATGCACAGATGAAAGTGTGGGGAGGTCAGTGTGGATGGAGAACAGAGATGAGGTGTGCAGCTTGAGATAAGGGTAGAGAAGACACAGGGCATAGTTTGGCTGATGGTCTTATAAGAACACAGGTTAGAAATTTTGGGTGCGTGCATGTGTGTATATACACGCGCACACAGGCACGCACATACACACACACACTGATCATATTGCAATATATGAAAAATATCATCCAGACTCAATGTAAGAGAAAGGTCTAGAAGTTTGCAGAGGTGAGGTCTGGGTGAGACTATAGAAGCTTAGCTAATGTGAAAGTGGTGAAGATGAAATGAGGAGGGTAGATATGAAAGATGGAGAGTGTAAAAGGGTAAAAATCAGTAGGATTTGGTAATGAGACCGAAGTATTCAACACAACTCCTAGGCTTCTAGATAGATCAAGGGGGTCAATAACAGACAGAATACTAGATATTTTTGTGTGCAAGGGTAATATGCTAAAATGCACTTTTTCAGAGAAGAATTCAGAGAATTTAAGACAATTGAACAAGTTAAAATAGTTATCCAGAAGACTGAAAAAAGTTTCTAGAGGAACTCCAGGTGGACTCCTGGCTGGTGGCTTGGTGTATCAACCTTGGAACCACTGTAAGGAGAATGGGATTGAGGATATTGAGAAGACCCTAAAATATCTACAGAAAAAAGAAAAAATGTGGCATAGCTTCTTCTTACCAAGCACAATATGAAGATTCTTTTTCACCCTCTCAATAAAGAAGTTGTACATAGAAAGAGGAGTAGCTTCAATCTTCTCTCCTAATGTCCTAGCTGCCATCTGCATCTTCTCTACAATGTCAGCCTTCTCATCAGCTGGGAAGATATTGGGCACATCGCCTGTGTTCAGAAGCATGTTGATGTCCTCCACAAAGGACTCATCCTTGATCTGATTATCAGTGAAGAGAAACACAGTACTCTTGGCAGCCACCCCAACTTGAAGCATTATCTTCTTCAGGTCCTCTCGCCAGTCATTGCCTGTGTAGTTCTTCGTGATCTCAATCTGATACAACTCATATGAGTTCATGAAAGTGGAAAGTTTGGTGGCACTCTGTCGCCCACTGCCCCCAATGCCCACCAGGAGCAAGTGGCCTTTGTTCTGCTTCAGGACCCGGCAGATCCTGGAGATGTGCTCAATGGCAAACCGGAACATGACCAAGGGCATGGGGGCCTTGCTGATGTTGTTGAACTCCTCCAGGTAATACTCCATGACCACTGTGAGCTGTTTCAGGTCAGTGATCTCATCATAGATCTTTAGATCACTTTCTGGCTTGAAGAAATCTCCAAAGAAGAGGCTGCGGATATTATCATCAACAATCTTTCCAGTAGGTGACAAGTGGATGAGCACCTGTTGTAAAAGATTGGTGTTGGCTGGGTTTCCAGCCTGTGGCCCAACCAGGTTGATGGGGGCGGGGGGGGGGGTCAAAAGGGAGGGAGATGTGCTCATTTCTTCTAGGCACATCCTTCAAGACATAATTCATTACATTTTTTCTTTTTAAAAAGCATGTTAACCTGATGATTGTAAAGACTCTGATGAAGGTACATTAAGGAAAGAATGAGTGTCAGTGTGCATGCTTGTAATCCCAGCTACTTAGGAGGCTCAGGTAGGAGGATTCCAAGTTCAAAGTAACCAGGGAAACTTAGGAAGACCTTGTTTCAAAATAAAAAATAAAAAGGCTTAACCCCTAGCCAAAATAAACAAAAAACCCACAAAAACCTGAACTAAATATAAGATCTCCAAATCAAATGGCTAGTCAATACATCTAATACCATTTCCCAAGACTCAGAAAGCACTGGGAAGGAAACCTGGAATCTGATACTGTGGTTAAATGGTTAAACACTTGGGACCACTTCAGAGGCCAAGTGATTGTGAGATATGGCTTACCTTCTCCACAGTCTGTTTGAAGCAGCTGGAAGTAGTTTCCTTCACCATATTGAAAAAGACCTGCCTGTCTTCCACATCAATTAGACGGTCATAAAAGACCCGATAAACCTCATGGATCCAAAGCCGGATAAATTTTTCTACATCCTAAAATACCAGAGTTAATGATTTAAATGAATGGGATATGGTACCCAAAGTTTTTGAGTAGTATTTAAATTTTGGTGTTGATGGGTAAAGGAGATAAGGCTTATAAAATCACATGTTGTCTAGCACAGACTAAGTGCTTAGTAAGAGCTAGCTATTGCTACTATATTACAGATCCAAGGATGTTGCTGAATGAGCACGGTAACAAGAGTGGTAGTGTCTGACCTGCAGGTGGGTGTGAGGGCAGAGCAGCACACCCTGGATCACCCTGGAGAAGTCCCTCAGGTTGAAGACATAATGTGACTTGGAAGGGGTTGGCAAGAAGTTCTCCACTGCAGCTCTATAAATTGTCTTAGTAGCTTGGACCATCATCTTCCCATATCTTGGAAGGAAGAAAAGGCAGATCAGTCAAGAGGAGGACCAGAAATAAGGCCCATCAGGCCAATATCCACAAGGATGCAAGAATCTCTTACCTTAAGAATATCACATCAAATCCTTTCCCAAAGTGCCAATCCGAGATACAGGAGAAAATCTTGGTTAAAATGTCATCCTCAAAGGCATTGATGGAAACAATATTTAGATGGCGAGTAAATCGTCCTGGAAAACATACGCATGCTCAAATTTGCATACAATTATACTTCCTGAACCTACTGGCCTTGTAATCCAGAAGAGTTGGTTCATCCTCTACCTTCATGTTTCACAGATATGGTATCCAATGTGTTGGCCTCTAGCCACATGTAGTTGTTTAAACTTAACATTAAGTAATAAAAGTGGATTTATAATTATCACTATGTTTCAGGTATTCCCAAACCTTATGTAGATTATCGCCTACTGCACGGCTCAGCACATGTAAACTTTTTTTGAGGTGTTATCAAAAATACAGTGATAAGCAGCCCTGGTGGCACAGGCCTATTTTCCTAGCACCCTGGGAGGCAGAGGCAAGAGGATCACAAGTTTGAGATCAACATGGGCAACTTAGTGTTTGGTGAAAACCTGCTGCAAAATAAAAAATAAAATGGCTGGAGATGTAGTTCAGAGGGCAGTCCCTGGGTTTAATACTCAGTGCCATTATAAACAAACAAACAAACACAAACAAATAAATGCTGATACCAAGTGCCATCCAATGAGAAGGCAGGCTTGTAACAGCACTATGGAGTGTGGTCATCATCTCATTGACCAAATCTGGTATCCTGTAACTTCTGGCTCTTTCCCAAAGTCAAAGTGAGCATGAAAGGTAAACATTTTGAATTTATTCATAACACCAAGGTAGCCAGGACAGCACATTAAAACTGTGATACAACTTTCAGGAAGTAGTAAAAACAATGAGGTAAGGATAATGAGGGAAGTATTTTGAGGGGAATCAATGGCAATACATCCTTTACTGTGGTAATTTAAAAATGTAAACATTATTGTATTTTTTAAAAATCATACAGCATAGACCATGCTTGCATAAGTCCAATTAACAGTGCTAGTGTAGTACTCAAGATTATCTTTAAAACAGAGGTCATACACAATCATTGTAAAATATACAGTGCAGAAATAGTTCTGTAAAAGGAGACTCTCTCCTTCAGCAACTCACCTGTGACACATTAAATTCACTCTCTCTTCCCAACTTAACTACTACTAATTTGGTATCTATCGACCTTCTTACTTTCCTACCTACTTAGCTACTTAGTAATAAGATATATGTATATCAGCTTCATTGATATCTCAATAACTCACATATTATAGTTTATCTGTTTACAGTGCACAGTGCAACAATTTCAGTACATTTCACACACTCAGTAATGTTGTGCAAACATTACAATTTTAGAATACCCTACTCACTCATACACATTAATAGTCATTCCTCATTTTCTCAGTCTTCAGCAACTAATAATTACTTTCTGTTTTCATAGATTTGCTTGCATATCTTTTTCTCCAAAGGAAGTTCATTTTAAAATAAAATTCTGAAAGCTACAGAAAACAAATGGATGGTATAGCAAGTTGTTCTAACCTTAAATCTATAATCTAGGGCAAGAATGAAAACTTTGCCAGCCCTCCTCAGAAGCCAGTCCCTATGTCTCATCATGAGCATAACTCTTCCCTTTCTCCTTCCAAACAATCCTCACTATCAGAAACTATTGTTGCAGTTCCTACCTTGCCTTTCTTTATGGTTTTTGTCACCCAAGCGTCTATTTCTAGGTAAGAGTTCGATCCTGCCAATTACAAAAAAACTTACATATTTTATAAGTTTTTTTAGTTTACTGGTTTTCTCCACAATCCCTTTCTCTTTTTCATCTGCTGAAGATCTATGCTGTTTGATCTGCAGAACTCCCCTAGTCAGAATTTTGTTGATTATATACTCACAGTGCAGTTTATCATATTCCTCTGTCCTCTGTTATTTCCTACCAATTTGTAGCTGGACTAAGACTCAGACTTAAGTTTCATTCCTTTGGCCAGACTGTGGATGGTGGTGTGTTATTTTATCAGAAGGCACACGATAATGCTGGTAGCTACTTAAGATCAACAGTTAAATCCATTAGTTCACTTGAAATTGAAAAATGATGTTCTGAGTTATTTTCTATTCATTTGTGTGTTTGTGTAGAGACAATGTCTCACTCTGTACTCACTATGTAACCTAGACTGGCCTTGAACTCATAGCAATCCTTCTGACTCGGATTTCTGAGTGTTGGAATTATAGGCATGCATCCATGCATGCATGCATTGCCACACCCAGCTAATGTGGTGCTGAGTAATCAAACTCAGGGTATGTGTTTGCTACGTAAACATTCTAACTGCTGTGCTACTTATTTGTTACTTTTTTCTTTTTTCTTTTAGTACTGGGGATCAAATTCAGGGCCTGGTGCATGTTAGACAAAGGCTATACCATTGAGCCATATTCCCAACCCTTAAAATATTTTATAAGATATTTCTCTTATTTACTATTTAGTTATACAGTACCATACTTATGATAAGAGAGTCAGAATAGAAGCTTGATTCATTTATTCATTAGCTATCAAGAAAATACACTGGTTCCTCATCATCCTCTGAAGACAACTCATTATTAACTCACAGATTAAGATATATTTGATAAATTTCAGTACATCACTATCACTATCTCTAAGGTGAAATTTTCCCATCTTTGGTCAGTGAGAACCTCTTTATGTTGGCAACTGAGCCCTTCTCACATACCTCTAGTGATTTCTGCCTGCTTTCTCTTTATCTGGTATGTGAGGAAGTGATAAAGTGGCTTATCACATACATTGTTTAACCTAGACATGCAATCAGCCTTTTCTCCAAAAAGACAGTTTCTTTTAGTAGGAAATTAGACTTCAAGGCCACAATCTGGGTAGTAGGCCTGCTCGCTGTTAATGAGTTGATCACCATTCTTAGAACTTTCCAGTGGGTTATCAATGGACATGATGAGTTAATACCAATATTTCCAATTCAAATTAGAGATGATAGAGAGTATGCTTAATCTCCTATATATTATATATTGATCTTACGTCTTCCACGGAGAGAATTAAAGACACAAGGAATAAGACAAATAGAAATCCATAATTACCCTTTTGTACAATCCCACTTTACATACATAATGCCCTCAGAATAAGAATAAATCAGAATAAAATAAATCACTACCAACAACGCTGATAACTGAAAATGGTTTATACAAGCTGCTTCCTCGACCATCCATTCCCAATGGTTCTACATCATTTAGTAATACAGTTTTCACATATTATAATCTTTTCCATGTAGTCTTACTTGAACAAAAGATTCTACATTTAACACATACTGTTATTTTATCATTCTCTCTGTAGTCATTTTGTTTATTTAAAATTTATTTTCCAGAAGATTACTGAGAAAAATCACATGAAAACAGTAGTTCTTGTATATTGGTAAGATTTTCTTTTTGGATCTGAAGATCAGTTTTACTGCTATAAAATCACTGACTTTTAAGCAGACCTACCAAGAAGCCATCTCAGGCCAAGGTGCATCCTGTGCAATAATAAGAAAAAAAATACACAAAATACCAACAATTTTTTCCACAGAACTTGAAAAACAATCCTTAAATTCATATGGAACCAAAGGAGACCTAGAATAGCAAAAGCCATCTTAAGTAACAAGACTAAGTCAGGAGGCATTACAATTCTAGACATCAAGTTACACTATAGAGCAGTACCACTATATGGTACTGGCACAAAAACAGACAGGTAGGCCAGTGGAACAGAATTGAGGATGTATGGACAAAACCAAATACCCTCAGCTACCTGATCTTTGATAAAGCAGCCAAAAACATACACTGGAAAAAGGACAGCCTCTTCAACAAATGGTACTGGGGAAATTTGAGATACACATGCAGAAAAATGAATCTAGACACAAAGACTTAGACATTAATTAAAGTTGAAACACTGAACCTCCTAGTAAACAAATTAGGCAAATATCTACAAGACACAGGTGTAGACAAGGATTTTCTTAACAAGACACCAAAAGTAAAAGAAATAGCCGCCACAATTAACAAATGGGGTTATGTCAAATTAAAAAGTTTCTGCATGGCAAAGGTAATTATCAACAGTGTAAAAAGGGAATCTACCGAGTGGTAAAAAATCTTCACCACCAATACCTCAGATAGGAGGCTCATAACCAGAATATACAGGGAACTGAAAAAAGCAATCACCTCAAAATCAAAGATCTGATTGAAAAATGGGCAAAGAAAATGAATAGGCAGTTCTCAGATGAAGAAGTTCAAACGGTCAATAAATACATGAAAAGATGTTAAACACCCTTAGCCATTAGAAAAATGCACATCAAAACATCACTAAGATACCATCTGACTCTAGTGAGAATGGCGTATATCAAGAACACAAAAACCAATCAGAGCTGGCGAGGCTGTGGGGAAAAAGGAACCCTCCTGTACTGCTGGTGGGAATGTAAACTGGTACAATCATTATGGAAAGCAGTGTGGAAGTTTCTCAGAAGTTTGAAAATAAATATCCCCTTTGATCCAGTGATACCTCTTCTTGGAATATTCCCAAAAGAGTTAAAAACAATATATAAAAGAGATACATGTATACCCATGTTCATAGCAGCAAAACTAGCAATAGCTAAAATGTGGAAGACACCAACAATTCCCATCAATAGATCAATGGATACAGAAATTGTGGTATTTATACACAATGGAATACTACTCATCTATAAAGACAGATACGTTGGAGACTTTTGTAGGTAAATGGATGCAACCTGATACCATCATGGTCACTGAAGTGAGTCAGAAGAAGGTTAAATATCAAATATGGAATCACTAATATGAGAAGCTAAGATCACAATTATTTCACAGAACTGAAGGGAATAATGGGAATTGAAGGGCACAGGGAGTGAGTGGGGAGGTCAAAAAGGGGGAGGGGAAGGATTTGTAATTTTGTCATGATATGTATATGCACAAAATACGCAAGATCAATGTAAACATTATGTATTGCATCTATACATATCAAAAAATAGAAAAAAATCACTGGCTTCATCCATCTTTTTTTTCCTGTCTTGTCTTTTCTTTCACTGAGTTGCCCAGGCTCAGCCTGACCTTGCTATCCTCCTATCTCAGCCTCCCAGAGCACCTAATTTTACTTCCCTTCAAAGCTACGTGATCTTTTTGCCTACTTGCCTAAGACTTTTTTTTTATTGAAAGTCAGTAATTTTATTAATGTATTTATTGGCAGTGATCAATTTTAGAGTCCATATTTTTAGGTATACAATATGTTCTTACATGTGATTCTCAAAAATAATTTTTTTCTTTTCATTGACTTTTTCTAACTTCAGTATTTGTCTATTTGTCTCTGTGTCATATATTTCTCTTCATTTCTTTAAAAAAATTTATTTTTATAAAACATATATAACAATTTTAACATTTTATGTGTACAATTTAATGACATCAATCACAGTCAGCAACACTACTGGTTTCCAGAACTTTTTGATCTTTCTCACCTGAAATTCAATAACAGGTCTCCACTTTCCCTCCCTCTGGACTCTTGTGACTACCATTTTATTGTCTTTGTGAGTTTGAGTACTTCATGTCAATGGAATCCTACAATTTTTCTGTGACCAGTTTATTTCACTTAGTATACTGTCTTTTCATCCAGGCTGTAGCATGTCTTCACTTATATTTTGGGTTTAAAAAATCTCATCCTTTCAATTTTTTCCCTTCAGGCATTATTGGCTGTTGCATTCCTCTTTTGAGTTCCTTCTACATTTGGCTTCATGTCTAAAATAACTTTTTGTTCCCGAACTCTTGAGTTCCATTATCTAACCTGAATTTTTCTAATTATGATATGTTTTCTATCATTTCATCAACCTCTTTTAGATTGTTTTAGAGTAACACATGACTATTTTTAAAATATGTTCTTGTGTGCTTTTAAAGCAGCAACATTAATTTCTTTTTCCTTATATTAATTTCTATGGAATATGACCTCAAAACTTCCATTCATTTTTATGTGTGGAATTACAAAGAGGCTTGATTCAGACAGCTCTTCCTAACTACACAAAACTCTCATCTCTTATTTAATCTTAAATGTTAAAAAATACAGAGATTTTCTTTCTAAACCTCCCCGCCTCTATTTCTCTCCATCAATGTTGTTTGGGTCTTTTCTTTCCTTTCTGCTAATCTCAATCTGCTCAATTCTGTTGCTTTACTTTCTCTTGATGTAGGACCCTGCCTTTGAGGAGAGATCTGAATAATGAGTTTAGGGACACTGCAGTAGCTAGAATGCTCTAGTCTCCTCAGAGCTCACTACAAGGCTCAATGCGTTCACTGTCACTTAAAACTTCAGCCCCTCTTCTCAATGGGCCATCACACTCACTGCTGTATACTTGTTGGCTACTTTTGTGTTCTACCATCCTCAGGTCTATTAGATGTCCCATCAATCTGTCTTTCTCCCGTCCATGTGCAGATAACATGAAGGTCTTGTAGCAGATAATGGTTTATTCTTACACATATTGATTTTGGAATTTGTGGGGATACTCTGAAAACCAGCTTTGTTGGAACTATTGTTTATAGGTTTTTAATTTTGTTATCTCATTGCTCTGTATTTCTGTGGAGATTGGGAAGTTCCAAATCCTAAGCTCCCATTGATGATGCCATTAGTTTTTCCCTTAGATTTTTATACATATATACCGTATGTACATATTGCATATGTAAGAGTATACAGACCTCGTATATGTACTATGTACATCCAAAATATATGTATGTAGATACACTGACATATGTAGGTTTTACTTTTCAAAAAGTAGTGAATATTATTTTATATAGTATTGTTCTGGGGCCACTGATATGAACTTGAGGAAATCATTTAGCCTTTTGATGATAGAAATAAAATATATTTATGCTTGTTCTGTGTAATACAAACATAAATCTATCTGCTGCCTATCTATGCTCTTGATCATCACAGTATGTTGCTTTGGGCCTCAGTTTCTCTTCACAGTCCTGACAGCTGGCAATTACCAGTTAGGCTGTTGGTACACTAATGAACACAATTTCATGAAAAGTCAACCTCTGATATGAATGTTCCCATGACTGTGATGGAACAAGATTGCTCTGACAGCCATGAAAATGACCAAACTTCCTTGCAGCTAACATGACTCAGTTTCTTTACCATGTGACAATCCTAGTTTGTCCTCATTTTCTCCTGACTCCTAGATAAAAATTATAAGATACTCACTCTCCAGATTGCCCTACTTCCTGAGAGTGCCCAATGCAGAATAAAGTCCCTGCTTCCTCATGTCTCTCAAATCACCCAACACATTACATTTATTGATAATTCCCTCTCGCCAGGTGAACCCAGGCTTGTGTGCTAACAACATACTACTCCACACCCTCTCAGAACAATGCTCTACATCAGCCTTCCACTCATGCAGGCCAGCTGTGCTGTGGAAGGGGGAAGGGAATGGGCTGTCTCTCTTACATACCAGTAATGTCGTTCCTTCCTCCCCCAGGGGGACCCATGGCTGTCACAAGCAGCATATCCACAATGTCCAGCCTGCTCATGTCTTTCTTGTCAAACCAGTAGCCATGGTCAATCCACTGCCTCAGGAGTTCAATGGGGGGCTGGGCCCCATATACCTCCTTGGCTGGCATGTTGAGGTCATCTGTGAAAAGAAGTCACAGTCACACTTTGTAGTCTATGTGATCCTCTGCTCTCATAGGAGTTAACAGATGACTGTTCCTCCATGGGCGAATCTGTGCCCACGAATCTCATCCCCATTAAGGCTTAGTTATTAGACATCCTGGTCAGATGGGAATGGGTTTTCCTGTGTTCTGGGCTCTGCAGTCTTACTGATATCTCTGCCTACTGTGATTATAGAATGCATGGACAGGCATCAACAAACAGGTATTCAAATTTTCCCATTCCCTTCACCAAAATACACTGATTATCTACTGTATGCTAATATTTTGCTATTTGCTAGAAATCTGGCAGTGAGGAAGAAAGCAAGCCTCCAGCCATCAGAGTAAGATTTTTCTTTTTAAATATAAGATATGGGTCTTGCTATGTTGCCTAGGCTGGTCTCAAATTCCTGGGTTCAAGTGATCCTTCTCTCAAGTAGGTGGTACTCATAAATGTGCCCCATATATATATGGTGATACTGGGCCTCACACATGCTAAGCACATGCTCATTTCTGAGTCACAATCCCAGGCCCCAAAAAGTATTTAATTTGATTAGGCAACAGTTAAACTCCAATGGGAGATAGAGTAGTTATTTATTTAGTACTGGGGATAAAACCCAGGGAGCACTTTAATCACTGAACCCTCCCCCCGCCCCAGCCCTTTTTTATGTTTTGAGAATGTGTCCATTAAGTTGCCCAGGCTGGCACTGAATTTATAATCTTCCTTCTCTCATGAGTAGCTAGGATTATAGATCTGTGCTTCCACACCCAGCTGAGCTAAGGTTTTTGATGAGCAAAACCAAAATAGTAAGAACAAATTATAACCTTCTTTGAAGGCAGAGATGTTATTTACCTGAATAAATATTGCTTAGTCCAAACACATAGGAGACACTTAAAAAAGTGGAAGTACTTTTAATTCTTCCGTAACAAATATTGATGGAGTATCCAGTATGTGTCAAACAACATGCTACAGGCTTTGTACACATCATATCTAATCCAAATAATGAAGTCCTTCAGATCAGGGACATTAAGTTGCACTGTGCTTTGGGCTAAAAGGTAGTACCTGAATTTTGATAAGTTTGTAGCCTAACTTAAGCTATTTTGGGGTATACCACAAAAATGTGGAAGACTGGGATAAAGGAAAGGAGAAACAGAGTAAAAAAAAAGGGGAGGGGATAAAGAGAAACCTGACATTAGCTGTGCGGCAAGGATATGAATACTTGCAACATTTATTATTAATACATGAGTTTTAAAGAGAGGACATGAGATAACCCAGGAAAGTGGGGCACTATGATAATTCCGAGTCAGCAGTCACACAGTGGAAAGTATGTCTGTCATCAGGAAACTTGGGTTGAGATTATGGTTCTAGAATTTTCTAGATGTTTGACACCGAAAAGGGAAGTTGACTTTTTAAAGCCTCAATTATAATAACTGATTCATTAAATTATAATAATAATCAATGGCTTCATGGAGTTCTAAGTCAAAAAATATGGAAATGCTTTGTAAACTCCTGAGAAAAGTTAGCATTCTTATTTTATAAGTATCTATTTAGCAACTATTAGATTCCTTCATGTACTGAACGAAGGGCTTATCACAAAGCGTATGCTGCTTCTGGGGATGTCAAAGGGCCAACATCACAGAACCCTTCTAGAATTACTAAGGAAGGAAGAAGGAAAGCGGAAAGGAAAAAAGGAAGGAGAAAGGGAGAGAAGAGGAAGGAGGGAGGGAAGAAGGAAAACAGGTCATGAGGTAAGAAATACTAACTGATATTAATCAGAAATATTTCATCTTCTAGGAAGAGTAAAAGGACAGTACAGTATCCCTACAAATGCTCTGGTTTGCTGCAGCTTTGAGGAGAAACACCCGGGTGTTTTAGACCCAGGCCAATGCCTTACCCACAAATACCACAGATTTTCTCCCTACAGGAGGCCCAAAAAGACCCTTCCGTCGTCGATCTAGCTTGGACATGATGATATCCTGGGTCTGATTGGCTGAAGTTCTGGCAGAGAAATTGAGGCAGTTGGGCATATAGATGTTTTTGGGAAGGCGAAGGAGGAAGTTGTTGGTGATGGCTGATTTGCCAGTGCCTGTGGGACCCACAAACAGCACTGGGATCTCATGGTCCAGGTAGGTTTTCAAGAAGTAGGATTGCCGGGCTGTCTCCATAGTGGGTATGATGAGTTCTGAGACCTGTCCAACAGAGACATGGATGAACCTTGGCCCTAGGCTCAAGGACCTAGGCCTCGGCATTCAAGGAACCCTCATTCAAATTCTAGTTCCATATTTTACTGTCATAACAACATTTAGTGAGTTTTTAACTTCTCTAAGGGACTCTGTTTCTTCCCCTTTGACATAAGGATGATAATATCACCTAATAAACAGAGTCGTTTTGAGATCAAATGGGACCACATGCATATAGGTGGGGCATTGTTGCTTCTGCTTCTTAGTTGAGGAAACGGGTCCAGACCACTGCCATAATTTACCCAAGTAACAAAGTAAGTAAGCAGAAGTGCAGGTAACTGAATTCTGCATCATCCTAAAGTCTACATTCTTAACTACTAAATTGTCATATTATAAAACAAAATATAATAAAGATCAGCCCATAGCCGCTGTCTCTGAAACCTCTCCTCTAAACCACCCTTCCAGTGCATGTGCATCCACTTCTCATATGCCCTTTATACCACTTGGCTCAAGCTTAGGTGTGACCCTGGACACTCAGTCCTGTGCTGGATCCTGATATGCTTTCTCAACACTCCAATCCCTGCTTCTAAGATCCATGTCCACCTAATCCCTTGCTTTTTCCAATATGGAAAATTCACACATGTTCACTGCAGAACCAAGTTTGTAAGCCTATTTTCCAAACAGGACTGGGAATTTAAAGCAAGTTGGGTTTCATAGTCTTATTTTCAGGGAGTGGATCAATTGTGTGATAAGGGAAAAATTCCCAGCAGAACTGAAAACATTTTCTACACTAGACTCTTATCAGCCCAAATTCAGTAAGATTTTAAACCCATGGCACTCAGGTGATGTGGCTCTTTAAGGAGAATTAAACTTTAGAATCTCATTGCTGAGACAGTTTCTTTCTCTCTGTGTCTCTGACTCTCTCTGACTCTCTCTCTCTCTCTGCAGTACTGGGCACTGAACTCAGTGCCTACACACGCTAGGCAAGTGCTCTACCACTGAGCTACACAGCTACATTTCCCCAGATCTTTTGATTTTTGAGAGAAGGTCTTGCTAAATTGCACAGGTTGGTCTCAAAGTTACTATCCTCCTAATCAGCCTCTTGAGTGGCTGAGATCATAGGCAAATGCACCCTGCCTACATCCTGAGGAGTTCCTCACAGCACTCACCCCCAGGGTGTGCCCTGAGGCAGCACACATTCACCCCTGATTAACCAATCCTCATGCATGCAGCTGTGGTCCCATCTGGTATCTGACCTGGTCGTCAATGCTCCTATTTTCCCTTCCACTGTCTATCACTCAATCTGGGTCATGAAAGATCTGCAACCACCCTAAATAAGATATGTTATGCCCACTTGATTCTATCAATGGAGGCACAGAAGTGTGCATCTGGAAAAAGTTTACAAAAAAAGGATCAAAAGAATAGGAGTTGTAACCCCTGTCTACTTTCCAGAAAACCTATTAAACAGAACTTGCCATTCTGAGAATTCTGATAGAGGAAATTTTTCTCTAAGATTTGAACACTGTGATTTGGTGGAGATGACTGAGACTCAGACTGATGACCCCCCTGACCATTACCAATAATTATCAGAATAGCAACAAACATTGATCTAACTCTGAATATGAGCCAGGAGCTCACATACATACTACCTCCAACCTTGATAATTATCCTTTAAATATTTTTCCTTTCATTTTATGGACAAGTAAACTGAGGTAGGGAGAGAGCAAAGGCTGAGTGGGGAATCTGGGTCTCTGATCTAAAGTCTATGTTTTGGAGGGTTTGATCTAACCCATGTTTAAATTTTTTTCTTGAGACAGGGTCTCACTCTGTAGCCCAGGCTGGTCCCAAACTCATTATGGAGCCCAGGCTGGCCTTGGACTCATGGCAATCCTCCTGCCTCAGTCTCCCGAGTGCTGGGATTACAGGCATGCACTACCACATCTGGCTTATGTGGTGCTGGAGAACTGAATTCGAGTACTTAGCGCCTGACATAGTACTTGCTAGGCAAGTGCTTTAACTGCCAAGCCATTCCTCTAGCTCCTTAAATATTTTATTTAAGAAAACTCTTTAAAATGCTCATATTTGGGTTGGGGTTGTATCTCAACCCACGTAGGGCACATGCCTCAGACAAGTGAGGCCTCAGGTTCCATTACTAGCACTGAGAAAACAAAACAAAGCAAAACAAAAACCTTCACATAGAATTGTTTATTACTATTATGCTATTAACAGTTTGGGTAGTTTTGAAAACCACAGGTCTGTATACAGCCAATGTTTCTCTCTTACCTTTGCACCAGCAGGGATATTTTCCTCCTCCTTGGTGATATAGTCTGTCCACAGATTCCAATGTCCACTACTTTGTTTGACAAAGAAAAAATCATAGATGCTTCCTGGACCCAAAGAAATAGGACAGATAATTAGCATACCAAGGGTTTATATTTCATATTTGACTACCTCAGCTGCAGGCATCTAAAACATATAACTAGCATAGGTATGGCGAAGTTGATGTTTTGCTGATAACTACATATTCCAAAGCAACACTTTTTAAAGAGCAGTATAAGCAGTGATTATGTAAGTTATTAGATTCTTCTTAATAATGTGAAGAACAAGGACAAAAACAGCTGAAACAAAATCCCACATTCAGAAAGAACTTCTGATGGCAATCCTTTCAGCCTACTTACACTAAAATCTGAAGTTGGAAGGACAGAGAGATGACAGAAAGTATTTTTGTAAGAAAAGGATCACCCAATGTACAATATTTTAAAAATATAGATGTTTAATTTTATTTAAGTCCAGCAGAAAAAAATAGACTTCAATTCAACAGAATATTGCTGAACTTTAGGTACATCATTTTTCACTCTAAGTTTGCTGGTTCCTAAAAGTGTTTGTTAATAAAAAGAAATTCCAAGCCTTTAAGAAATTAAAGTCCTTAAAATCATTTAATCCAATTCTGTTACTGTATTTTTAACTTTTTGTCATGAAAAACTAAAACACACAAAAATAGAGGGAATAGTCTAATGCCCATCATGCATCGTTATCCAGTTTCAGTGACAAGCAACATTTTGTAACTCTTGACCCATCCACTTCACCATCACCAACCATCACCATATCCAGCCGTCTTTCCTTCCTTCCTTTCTTCATTCTTCCCCTCCCACGTCCCCTTCTTTCTCCCCCCCTCCTTTTTACTTCTTCTCTTCCCTTTCCTTGTTTTGAAATTTAAAAAAATTTAAAAATATCTACTGTTCCCCATTTTTATTAGTATATGTCTGTGAGACAAATGGTTGTTAAACTTGAGAACTTTGTGCATATATATATTTTTTTTCATTTTCATGGGTATGTATAAGCAATAAACAATGTTTACATTAAGCTTGAGAATTCTGTGCACATGTATCTCATGACATCATTACAATCAAATTTTAATATCACATTATTTTATCTATAAATACATATGAATTTATTTTGGACAAGTATCATTGATTCCTTATGAAATATGAGAGAAGGGCTGGAGACCTAGCATAGCAGTTAAAGCACTTGCCTAGCAAATGCAAGGTCCTGGGTTCAATTTTCCACACCATTGTAAGCTGGGCATGGTGGTACACGCCCATAATCCTAGCAATCAGGAGGCTGAGGCAGGAGGATTGCCAAGAGTCTGAAACCAGGCTGGGCTATCCAGTGCATTCAGGGCCAACCTGTACTACAGAGAGAGACTGCCTCAACAAAAGAAGAAAGAAAGAAAGAAAGAAAGAAAGAAAGAAAGAAAGAAAGATAGATGAGATGGTCCACTCTCAATCTTCCTTCCCCCAAACCTCCTCTGGGTCCTCCTATTGTTGGCAATAACTTTTTTTTTCATAAAGCAACATTCCTAAACATTCATTTTTTTACATTTTTATTATGTGACGGATCACATTAAGTCACTAAGTTTCCTGGGCTAGACTTAAACTTGCAATTATAGAATTTATAATGTTCACATTTTGTTTTGCAACCAAAATTTTCCCATTGCTTAGTTTTAGGTTTATAAGGCAAGTTAAGTAATTCAATGCTCAGACTCGGGCCTTTTAATGCATAATATTTAGGTTTCTCTGTTTTGATTCATTTCTGAGTTGGCTGGGCTCAAACTTGTGACATTCTTACCTCAGCCTCCCAAGTAGTTGAAATTATTAGTATCTATTTTCTTTTTCTTTTCTCTCTCTCTCTCTCTCTCTCTCTCTCTCTCTCTCTCTCTCTCTCTCAGACAGGGCCTTGCTCTGTAGTCCAGGCTGGTCCTGGGCTGACTATGTAGCCCAGGCTGGTCTTTAACACATAGCAATTCTCTTACCTCAGCCTCCTGAGTACTGAGATTACATGGATGCACCACCATGCCTGGTTTATGTGCTATGTGGTGCTAAAAAATCAAACTCAGGGCCTTGTACTTGCTAGGCAAGTGCTCTTAACTGCTGTGCTATTTCTTCAGCCTCCAAATCATTTTCGCTAATAGAATTTCTTATAAGATAGATGGGGAAACTACAAGTATGACTCAGTAAAACTCTTTTGCCCTTTCCTTGCTGATGTTGAGCTAGTGCTAATTTGTGGCTTGACTCAGGAACAGTTAAGACAAAGAGGGAAGATTATCTGAGTCAAAGTGACCTTGACAGCTGTGTAACTGAGCCAGATTACCATTTGTGTATCTATAAAATAGGCCTGATTTTATGTTTAGCTTAGAAATTACTATGGAGAGTGATAAATTATAACAAGCATTTAGTGTAGCTCTCAGTACATAAAAAAGCACCTGGTAAAGTTTAGTCCTTAGATATCTTTGTTTCTCAGAGTAACAGTTCTTGTTTTCTTCACACTGTGATTATAGTTCAAACTCTAGTCTGAATAGTAGAGGTAGGGGGAGAGGAGAAGGGCAGAAACTTCAGAACATCAGTGACTTCTATTACCTCTGAGCACCTTTTAATCCTAGTCTTGGAGAATGAGACAAACTTTCCAAATAAGAAGTGACTGGCTTTTCATGGTATGAATGGGTAAATAAATGAAAATACATCCATTTCATTTGTGCCTAATGTCCACCGATATAGAAAATAATGAAGAAAAATGAAATTTGATGTTATCTAAATTAACTTCACAACAACCTTGCTGAAACGTATCTTCCTGTTAAAAGGAAGAGTGCAAACCTACAACTGAAAAGCTGAATTAATTTCAGATTGCTTATCCAATCTTTAATTTGCCTTCTGCAGTTTAATTTAGTCTGGGTCTATTGGTCTTCCATTTGGGGAAGAATTTCTGGATATGAGATGAGTATCATTGATGCAAAGGTCTCTACTTTGCTGAAGTATCCTTGTTGCTAATCAACAGACTGATTTTCTTTCCTAGAGTGGCATTCATTTTCACAATTTCTTTGTATTGCCAGTTGGTTCAGACACTGTGTATATAAACTTCAAGGAGTATCAATTGATGGAGATAGAAATAGGCCGTAACTGCCTCAATTATTTTTCATGTTCCTGACAAGCTTTGGCCTAAGGTTTTCAGGTTCCTCCAAGTTGTGTCCTAAAAGTTTTAGCATGTCCTGTTATCCTTTTTATTCCTTAAAGAAAGTTTCGAAGTCAACACATCAACTAGAATGAAACTGCGAGCTAAATAAATCTTTCCTCCTTTAAGGTGTGGGTGGTAGGTATTTTGTCAAGACAATAACTAAGTAACTGAGACACTGGGAACAGATAACTGCTGAAGCACATTTTCTCTTTAATGTATATTACTCCGCACCATTATGAGATCAGGAATGTTTTAACCGCGATTCAAAGGCTTTCAGAATTCGCGTTTAAAGTAAGATGGTCAATACTCATTGCTTTAACGAATAAAAATATTGAAGGTCAAACTATGAGAAATCAGGGAGAGTCTGTACACCATTTTTGCTTAACTGCCTGAATTTGAACGGTTAAATCTGCATCAGTAAGAACAAAAAGAAGTTTAAAAATCTTTTGTGATGAGATTAAAAAAATAAAAAGAACAATGGGCAATGCAAAAAAAAAGGAAAATACAGCATTTTTCTGAAAAAGTAAATCCCTAGTTGACAAAAAAAAAAAAAAAAAAGATTCTACCGCCCCAAAGCCCACCTGTTTTCCTTACGTACACTCTCCAACATCATTCCTTCAGCATTCATTTGGTTTACCCCATGGCTTCTCGATCATGAAAAAGCCAGGAAAACAAAGTCCCGTGAAATGAGAAAAGGCTTTCTTGAGTTCTCACATTTAAGGTTCTAAACCTGAGCCCTTGTGGAAAGGTTACAAAGACATTTTAAGTTTTAAAGATAGTTGTAAGAAAAGTATAACCAAAGCTAGACACAAGAGGCCATATATTACATAATTCCACATATGTGAAATATCTAAAAAGACAAATCTGTAGAGAGTAGATTATTGGCTACCGGAAACTGAGAATGGGAATAGAGAGTAAGTGAAAACAGCCATGAAAGTTCATATACAGATGAATAAAATGTTCTAAAGCTGGAACATGTACAACTTGGCAAATTTACCAAAACCACTCACTTGCACACTTAAGTGGGTGAGTTTATTATATCTTGATCAAACTTCTATAGAAAAAGGGAAAATATACTCAGTCCTGAAAAGCATACCTTTAACCTCTCAGTTTCTCACTGACATACTTGTGAAGGTACAAGAGAAAAAAGAAGAATGTTGCCACTGCAAACAAAAACTGAAAGAATCTGGGCAGAATCTTTTCTATTAAAAAAATGAGCTGCACCAAGAAAATGGTATGCTTTGAATAAGGTCCCCAAAGGCCCACATGTCAAAGGCTTGGTGAAGAAGTCACTGGGCACAGCTGGTGAAGGAAGCTGTGGGACTCCAGCCAATCCTCTTCTCTCTCTTGGTTTTCTGACCACCAGGAGGACAACTTCCTCTGGCATGTGCTCCCACCATGAGGGGATGGCTTGACACAGCCCCAAAACGAGTAGGTTAAATGACTGGGCAATGAAAACTCCAAAATTTTGAGCTAAAATGAATCTTTCCTCTTCTAAGGTTGATTATTTCAAGTATTTGCTATAGTAATGGAAAACTGAGTTACAAAGTCAACATGAAATTTTATGAAGAAAAATGGGAAAGGCTAGGCACAATGGTGCAAGGAGCTGAGGTAGGAAGAATGTACATTAAAGTCCAGTCGGGACAATTCAGCAACTTAGTGAGACAATCTCTGTAAAAAAAAAAAAATGTTGGATGTAGTACAAAGACTCTGGGTTTGGTTCTCAGTAATACACAGACACACATACACACCATGCACAGAGGGCAAAGAAAGAAAGAGAGAGAGAGAGAGAGAGAGAGAGAGAGAGAGAGAGAGAGAGAGAGAGTTTTTTAAGGTCTCTCTTCAGTGTCTGTCCAAGATGCAGAGATGTAGATTCCATATTGCATGGAAATTAGACACCCGTGTATCAGCCTGACAGCTACTATTCTGAGAGAATTGTCCTATGACCCTTTTATCCTGACCTCACTAGGCCTTTATTCTGCAAGTGAGAAGGCAGCAGGGTTGCAGACCACAATAAATAAGACTAAAACAGTCAAGATACCTTAAGTTCAGCAAGATATTACCTTCTACAGCAAAAGCCACAGAGCCCCTCTACTGAGGAATTTTCACTTTGGTGCACATCCACAGTCAGCAGATAGAAAAGGCTGCCTCCAACAGATGGCATTAGTGGTTCACGTGTGGTCACTGGGTCTTGGCCAACCTGCTATTCCTAAATCTAGAGCAGACTTACAGAATTTGGGTTCATTCTAAAGGTATTTTATAAATATTATTTATCCCATATAAAAGGCAGTGATAATTTTGAAAGCTAGCAGAAAGACAGAAACACATATTTACCACAAAGACAAAAGTATAGCTTAACTTCCCATGGATATGTATACACTGGTGACTTGTTCATTTTAGTCTTATCAATGGTCTTCTCTAAACCAAATCTGCTTTTAATTAGCTACTGCCAAAGAAGACATACACAGATGCTAGTTAACAATTCATACTTGGAATTATGTTTCCCTTAGTGCTCCTATCAGTTGCATGGGATGTGGGAGGAGGAGATGAGGCCATAACAGTGGACAGGAGATGGTACAGAAATTCACTGGGAAATGTACTTATCATTGACCCTCTTACTGCAGGAAAGAAGGAAAACTGTCATAACAAAATGGGTCATGAGTAGAGTTGAGTGAGCTCAAGAGTGGGGACAACTCGGACAGCAACCTTGCAGACTCAGGGTAAAAACAGGCTGATATGTAGAGTCATGAAAGCTGAGAAGAACATATGGAGTCTGAAAAAATACTGCATTCGTTCCCGGACATTAGCCTGAAGAGTGTTTATCTGAAACTTTAATGAGGGAGAGCATTAGTTTCGGGCAACTGTTTGGTATCTGGTTGTGCAAAAAGACACCATTTTTAATTAAACAGAATCTGAAAGGTGAGGTTTTCTAATAGAAATGATGAAAATAAGGATAAACAAAAACCGATAGTATTCATTTATCACTCTCAACATGCCATCCTCTATTCTGAGTAATTTATACATAGTCAGTTTCTCCAGGAACACCAGGACTTTAGTTCTGTCATTACTGTACACATTTTGTAATTGTGGAAACTGAGAGGAGTTAAAGAATTGGCTTAAGTTCACCCAGCTAGCTGAGTATTGGAGCCAGAATTCCAGCTCTGCCAATTTCATTCCACAGGCTGTGTTTTAAATTATTTTACTAAGAAACAATGGCAAAGAAACAGATACAAAAGCAGAATTAAAATCATCTGAGGTAGCAAATTAACTTAAGTTGTGGGTGACTGATATTAAAATTTAAATTCTAAAAGGGATAAAAATATACAAACAAGGAAAGAGAAGTTAACAGACACAGAAACCAGGGAATATAATTTTCTTTTGCTGTCTAAAGGACAAATTACAGTCTAGCCAGACTAAGTAAAGGGAGAACTACATCTAGACATAGTCTGTCAAAACAAAAAGCCAAAGCCTACAATAGAACATTAAATAAAGAACATATGAAAAAAGCTCTGTTATATATACAATTCAGCCTCACTTCTAACTAAAAAGAAAAGAAATTTAAATTAGATTCTATTTCCACATTTTAATTGTGAACAGAGTGACAAAACAGATGAAGCCAAATGACTACAGCTTCAAGACGAAATAGACAATCCAATACACAATTGGGCACTTTGAGGCCCATTTATCAGTAATTGTCAGGAGACAAGTGAGACTACAGTTAAAATGAAGGGCACCTTTAGTCAACTGGACCTAAATGACAGTTATGGATTACTTCATCCGAACATGCTTCACATAGAACATTCATCAAAACAGGCCACAGTCTTGGCCATAAAATGCCTTAAAACATTTGAAAAAATAGATGCCATCAATGTATTCTCTTAAATCACAATGGAATTAAACTAAATATCAGTAGGAAAAAGAGAGCTAGAAAATCCCAAAATACTTGGAGATTCAACACCATATTTTAAAATGACACATAGATAAAAGAAGCCTCAAGAGAGAATTTAAAATACTATGACACTAAATGAAAATCAAAATACAACTTTTCAAAGAGGAATGCAATGGAAGCAAGGCACAGAGGAAAACTGATAGCAATGATTACACTTATGAGAAAGGGTGGGATGTTTACAATCAGTAATCAAAGCATATATTTTAGGAAGCTAAAAAGAGAAAGTAAATTAAGTCCCAAATAAGAAGAATAAAAGAAATAATAAAAATATAGCACAAATCAATGACATGGAAAATAAGAAAATAGTGCAGAAAATTGACAAAACCAAAAGTTTTTCATAAAAACAATTTAATAACATTGGTAAACATCTAGGCAAAAAAGGAAAAGTTCAGTCAAAAAAGGAAAGAAGATACAAGATATTAATAATCAAATATGAAAGAAGAGGCATCACTACTGATTCCATAAACATTAAAATAATAAAGAAATATTATAAATAACTCTCTATGTCCAAAATTTGGTTACTTAAATGAAATAGACTAATTCCTTGAGAGACATGCTCCATCAAAATTTATGTAAGGAGAAATAATTTGAATAAAACTTTATTAACCAATTAAAGCCATAATTAATAACCTTCCAAAACAGAAAGCAGCAGACCCAGATGGGTTTACTAATAAATTAAGAGAGAAACGATGTCAATTCACTGTAATCTCTTCTAGAAAATGTATTCAGAGGGAACTCTAGCTCATTCTATGAGCTTGGCATTATCCTACAACCAAAACCATACAAAGACATGACAAGAAAGAAAATCCATTGATTAATGTCTCTCAGCAACACAGATCCAAAATTCACAACAAAATATTAGAAAACTATGTCCAACAATGAATAAAAAGGATTACAATGGAATACTATTCATCAATAAAGTCCAATAGTACGGAGGCTTTTGCAGGCAAATGGAAGAAGCTTGAGAACATCATGCTCAGTGAAATGAGTCAAAAGCAGAAGGTGAAACATCGAATGATCTCTCTGATATGAGAGACCCAGATCACAACTATCTCATGAAACTTAAAACAAAAACAAAGTGAAACAGGGCGGGTAGGGTGGGGAGGGTGGGAGGGGTTGGTAAGAGGAGGGACAAAAGGAGAGTGGAAAAGTACTTGTCACCTTAACAAGATACGTAGGTGCACAAAATGCTAAACTTCATTGTAAACTTTAAATTTTGCACTTACACATATCAATAAAATGGTGCAACTGCTGTGGGAAACAGAGTGGAGATTCCTCCAAAAATTAAACCAGTTTTAGCATATGATATACCCATTTCACTTCAGTGTATATATTCCAAAAAGAGCTGGGACCCAGGTATTTGTAGAATCATGTTTATAGCAGCTATATTCATAAAAGGTACAGGTAGAAGTCAAATGTCCACTGGTGGACTTCATTAAAATAAGAAATGTCTGCTCTGGGGGCTGAGGGCATATATTAGCAGCTAAAGTGTGTGTTCATCAATTGCAAGGCCCTGGGTTTGATTGCCCAGGACCACATAAACCAGGTATGGTGGTGCCTGCCTATAATACCAGCACTCAGGAGGCTGAGGTGGGAGGTCTGCCCTAAGTTTGAAGCCAGCTTGGGCTACATAGTGAGTTCAAGACCAGTCTGGACTATAGAGTGAGACCCTATCTCAAAAAAGTCTGCTTTCTAAAAGACATTGGAAATGAAAATATAAGCCCTAACCTGCAATTAAAATATCTGCAACAGTATGCTTGATGAAGGTCTTGTATTCAAAATGTAGAAAGAACTCAGCAGCAACAGCCTAATTTTAAAAATGGACAAAAGATCTGGACAGACATTTTGCTGAAGAGCACTTGGAGGAGGCAAATAAGAATGTGAAAAGGCACTTAACATCTGTAATCCATTAGAGAATTAGAAATTAAAACAAGTTACTATTATAAACCTGTTACAATATCTTGAACCCCAAACACTGACAAGCAACAGCAATTGTAGGTCATTGCTGGTGGAAATGCAAAATGGCACAGCCACTTTGCAATGACAGTTTGGTCGTTACTTTACAAAGCTAAGCAGACTTAAAATGTGATCCACAATTGTACTCTTAGGTATTTACCAAATGAGTTAATTAAAAGCTTATGTCCACAATTCCCCTTACATGAATATTTATAGATGCTTTACTTATAATTGTCAAAATTGGAACAAACCAAAATGCCCGTTAGTATATGAACAGACAAATACATGTACACAAAAATATTACTCAGTGTTTTTTTTAAATGAGCTACCAAGGCACAAAAATTGAGGAAATTTAAATGCACATCAGTAAGCGAAATAAGCCAATATAAAAAGGCCACTGATTATATTTTTTCAAATACATCATACTCTTGAGATAATAAAAAGATCAGCAGTTGCCAAGATCTTCGGAGAAAGTAGGCAGAATACAGTGGTTATGCACAGGGAGATTTTTTTTTTTTGGGTGGTGTGAAACTATTCTATCTGACAGTGTGATAGTGAATACATGATATTATGCATTTGCCAAAATCCACAGAACTGTGCCGCACACACGGAAATTTTAATTGTATACTACAGACTTAGTTGGTAACTATCAATACTGGTTCATCAGTTGTAACAATAATACCCCAATAATGCAAGATGTTAATAGCCAGGGAAATTGATTTGTGTGGATAGGAGAGGGGTATATGACAACTCCCTGTGTTTTCTGCATAATTTTTTCTGTGGTGGTGATGCTGCCTAAAGCTGTTCAAAACTAAGTCTATCAATTTTTCCCATTTATATATATGCATGTATATATATATATATATATATATATATATATATATATATATATATTTATGCAATCACAATGTTTACATTGAGCTTGAGTATTTTGTGCACATACATAGAATTCTTTTTTTAAAAAAAGAACAAAGTACTATTCCACATTCCAAACTGTCCAAAATTTCAAAAATAGTATTAGTGAGGGCAGATGGACAATTCAGCAACCAAAAGCTTTAAAATTTTACTGACCTTTTGATTCAATAATTCTATTTCTAGGAAGTAATCCTAAGGAAACATAATTATGAATTAAGCAAATATGAGGCCACCAGAATGACGTTCATCATAACACTGTCTATGACAAAAAAAAACTAGGAGATAAAAAAATAAAGAATGATATATTCATAAAATAAATCTATAGGCATATATATGCATAGAGAATTAAAAAGAGGCCATCAAATGTTAAAAGTGAATGATTTTTTATTATGTATTCTTCATTGATCTATCTTTTCTTAAAAAATAGGAATGAAAGTCATAAACATCTGGATGGCTATTTTTAAAAATTCAGAAAATAACCAAGTATTGGTAAAGATGTGACAAAATTGGAATGCTTGTGCAGTGTTGTTGGTGGGAACTTACAATGGTGCAACTGCTGTGGGAAACAGAGTGGAGATTCCTCCAAAAATTAAACACAGTTTTAGCATATGATATACCCATTTCACTTCAGTGTATATATTCCAAAAAGAGCTGGGACCCAGGTATTTGTACAATCATGTTTATAGCAGCTATATTCATAAAAGGTACAGGTAGAAGTCAAATGTCCACTGATGGATAATGGATAAACAAAATGTGGTATGCCTATCCAACAGAATATTATTAAGCCTTTTAAAGGACATACATACCAAAGACATCATGTTAAAAGAAACTACCCAGCCACTAAAATGACAACAACTGTGATTCCACATATCTGAGGTACCTACTAGAGTCTAACTTACGGTGACAGAAAAAAAAAAAGATTGTTGACAAGGAAATGGGGAAGGGGCCATAGGGAATTATTGTTTAACGGAAATAAAGTTCCAGTTTGAGAAGATCAGAAGAGTTCTACAGCTGGATAGTGATGATGCTGCCTAACAATATGAATATATGTAATGCCAATTAATTAAAAATGGTTAAAGCAATAAGTTTTCATTTATGTATATTTCATCATAATTAAAAAGTAGATGTTCCAAACAACAAAAACAAAAACAGAATGAGTGTACTGCCATCCAACCAATGGATTTTTACAGGGGCCTCCACAAAATTCATCTAGATAGATAATCATGTGTCACCTGAAGTGTGCTGGAAGTGCTGCCGGTAAAAGAGGGGTGGCAGTGGTCCCAGATCACTCCTTCACTATATTATCATGAAAAATTCCAAACATATAGAAACACTGAAAGCCCTGTACAGTGAACACATGGATATCAACTCTTAGATTTCATCACTGGCTTTTTACTTGTTTTATCACATATGTATTCATACCTCCAGCCACTCATTAGTTCATCTTATCTTTTTTGAAACATTTCTAAATTAATTACTAACATTTGTATACTTCTCCATAAAAACTCCAGCATGTACACCAATATTTGTATATATATGTATATATATATACATATGTATATATATATACATATATATATGTATATACACATAAAACTATGCCAAAAGATGCATATATCTTAAGGAGTTAAGATATGTGGTAAAGATATTTACCTGTGTGACTCAAATCAGTCTTAATATATAAATTACTGTCACGCCTAGATGTTCCCTCACAGCTATTCACATACTCTTTCTAGCAAGCACAGAAAGTAAAGCTACTTGGAAAACATTTATATTATGATCCTCCTTCTTTTATAGAATATAGAAAAAGTCAAGAGATACAACATCAAAAGATAAAATATTGGATAATGAGATTACTATATTGATCTTCATTTTCTATTTCCTTCTCTGTATTTTCTAAAATTTATACAATATACTTCCTGGATGGTAGGGAAAAGCAGAAAAACTAACTAACCACCTTTCATTTAGCAAGTGATATGATGCACATAGCAGAGTGTCTGTAGTCATTCCAGGGATCATTTGGAAGGTTATGCTTCAGAACTAGAAACATTTCAATACATTAGATTGCAATGAAAAATTCTAATAATCACTGTGAAAACATCATCTAAACATTCAGAACAGGACTAGAAAAGGGTAAGGAAAATAAAAGTGGCACTATTTCTTATTCTGATTGGTGATGGAAGTACAGATAATTTTGCAACAATAATAATATCCAAAACAGAACAAACTATATTTTTTTTTCTATGGGATTTTAAAATATCCCATAAGACTTTAATTTCAAGGTTACCCATTTTGGGCTAGCTTCAAAGAGATACACATACCTAGAAAACTACAGAATCTTCCTTAGTTTTTATATAGGACTTGGCCAACACAGTCCATGTGTTTTGGTTGAGTCTGGGACACAGGATTCAGACTATTATATGAGGACAGAACAAACAAGTACTAAGTTACCTCGTTCTGGAAAGATATTATTTTTGGTGAGCTTGACACTCTTTGGCCGTGGGTGGTTATCATCCATGCCCATAATCATGTTGCGGAAGAACAAATCAAATTTCTTCCTGCTGTCTGCATTGATGGTGCCAGCCAAGGTCCACACCAAAGAGAAGAGGAACAGTCCTTGCAGCCAGAGGAAGATCTGCTGACTTGACAGGCCTTCAAATGATCCAGTTTCCTCCTCTTCTACGTTCCTGATTTCATCTACAAGTGGGGGGAAAAAGCAAGCTCAGCTCAAGAAACAGAGTATCACTGATATTAAAGATGGAAGCCCACTGATACAGTCTATGAAGTACCTGCGCAGGTGACTGATAGTAGCTGAGTGCCCATTGCATACCAGGTCCTTTATAATGCACATTTTATAAACGGTGTCAAAAACACACACAACATAAAAATTTCCATCACTGCCATTCTAAGTGTACATTTCAGTGGCATTAAGGACATTCATATATATTATACAACCAACACCACCATTCATATCCAGAACCCTTCATCTCACAGAACTGAAGTTGTGCATCCATTAAACAACAACTTACTCTCCATCCTCCTTCCACACCTAATGAAATCAACATCCCACTTCCTCTCTTTGTGAGTTTGACTACTTTGAGCACATCACAGAAATGGGATCCTACGGTCATTTTGTGACTGGTTTATTTTACTAAGCATAATGATTCAAGGTTCATCTATGTCTCATCATGTGTCAGGACTTCTTTCCTTTTAAAGGCTCAACTGTACTGTGTGATCAGACCATAATTTCTTTATCCATTCATCTGTTGATGGACACTTGGGATGCTTCCATATTTTTGGCTGTTGTAAATAAAGCTGCTATGAACATGGGTGTACACGTATCAATCTGAGCCCCTGCTTTTGATTATTTTGTGTATATACCAAGAAGTGAAAATCTGGACCATGTATTAAGTCTATGTTTACTTTTTTGAGAAACCACCAAACTGTTTTCTGCAGTGGTTATGTCTATTTCCTACCAATGGTGCTTACGGTTTCTAATTTTTCCACATCCTTGTTTCTTTTTATTTTAGCCATTTTAAAAGGTATGAGGCAATATCAATATCATTGTGGTTCTATTTTTCATTTTCCTAATGATTAGCCACACTGAACCTCTTCATGAACTTACTGACCATGTGACCATCTTCTTTGGAAAAATGTCTATTCAAGCCCTATTACCATTTTTGTATTAGGTTGTTTGTATTTTTGCATTGAATTTAGCAGTTCTCTCTGTATTCTGGGTGTTAATCTTTTATCAGATGCATAATTTTCAAACATTTTCTTCCATTCTGTGAGTTCTCTGTCTTTATACTGTTGATAATGCCTCTTACTGCATAAAAAGTTTTAAATTTCGATGAAGTCTAATTTCTCTAGTACTTGTTTCCTGTTTCACTGGTGTCAAATCCAAGAAATCATTGTTAAATTCAGTGTTAAGAACTCTTCATTTATTCTTTACATTTTTACTCTTCTGAAAAGTGTACAGTTTTGTGGCTTGGTGCATAGCTCAGTGATTAGAGCACTTGCCTAGGAAGCGGTAGGCCCCTGGTTCTATTCCCCAGTATCACACAACAGTTGGTCATCATGGCACATACCTGTAATCCCAGAACTTAGGAGGCTGAGGCAGGAGGATTGCCAGGAATTCTAGGCCAGCATGGGCTCCATAGAGAGTTCTGGACTACAGAGCAAGACTCGGTTTCAAAAAAATGTATAGTTTTCGTTCTTATCTTTAGAACTGAGTGAGTGGCCTGTTACTCATTTTGAGTTAATTTTTGTATATACCAGCAAGAGTCCAACTTCATTCTTTTGCTTGTGGATATCTAGTTTTCCCAGCACTATTTGTTGAATATGTGGTCTTTTCCCCCATCGAGTGGCCTGGTTAAGTACTTGATCAAGATAATTTGGCAAGTATAGAATCAAAACAATTTGACCATATATGAAAGAATTTACCTGCATGCTTTCCACTATATTCCACTGGCTATAGGCCTGTCTTTTTACCAGTACTGTTTTGATTAGCAAAGCTCTGTAATAAGTTTTGAAGTCAAGAAGTGAGAGTCCTCCAGCTTTGTTCTTTTCCGCAACATTGCTTTGGCTGTACAAGGTCCTCTGAGATTCCATATGAATTTCAGGATGAATTTTTCTATTTCTATAACAAATATCATTGGGATTTCAGATACACACTGCACTGAATATGCTGATAACTTTGAATACTATTCACATCTTAAAAATATTGTCTGTCAGTGCATGAATATGGAAGATCTTCCCATTTATTTATGTGCGAATATACTTTTCAGCAATGATTTTGCAGTTTTCACTGTAAATTTCTTTATCTTCATGGTGATGTTAATTCTTACATATTTCATTCTACATGATGCTACCATAAATGGCATTGTTTCTTACTCTCCTTTTCAGACTGTTCACTCTTCACAAATACTAATTTTTGCATGTTGTTTTTGGATCTTGGCACTTCATTGAATTTATTAGTTTTAATAATTTTTTTAAAAATATGTGGAATCATTAGTGGTCTTTTTTGTTACCTATAAGATCTATCATCTATGAATAGATAATTTTAATCTTTTCCTTCCCAAGTTAGATGCTTTAGTTCTCTTTCTTGTCTAATTTTTCTGCTTTAATTTCCAGTACTATTTTTAATGGAAGTAGTAAAAGTGGCATTCTTGCTTCGTCCTTGATCAGAGAGAAAAAGCTTTCAACCTTTCATGGTAAACATGAGTGATGTGGGATTCTCATATACATGGCTTTTTTATTGTTTTGAGGTGATTTCTTATCTTCATCCTTTTCCTCCTTTTCCTCTGCTTTATGCCGAGCTGTCTCTGTCCTGGGAATCACGTGAAGTATAAACTTAAGATCTCAGGCATCTTCTTTGTGTGTGTGTGGTGCTGGGGATAGAAAACAAAACCTTCATTCTATGCAACATTCCTAGCCTATTTTTGTTTTTTGATTTAGAGACAGGGTCTTGCTAAGTCATACAAGTTGCCCAGGCTGGGCTGGAATTTGCAATCTTCCTGCCTCAGCCTCCCAGAGTACTTCTCAAAGGTTTTATAAAGCTACATTTTTTTCCTTGCCTATCTGTAGTGGCTTTCCACACTCTTCCGTGTATACACGGCTGTTTCTGAATGTCCTAGTCCTTAAAAGTCTAGCTCCTAAAAGTAGAAAAATGAAGAGCTGGGGTGTCTCAGTTACTTTTCTGTTACTGTGACTCAAGACCTGACATCCACAAATTTAGGGGAGGAAAGGTTTATTTTAGCTCACAGTTTCAGAAGGTCACAGTCCATTCAGGGGCAGCCAGCAGCCATCAAAGTACATGGCAGAGGCAGAAGTGGAAGCAGCGCCTTATGACAACACTAACAGGAAGGCAAGTTGAGACTAGTAGTCCTAGTCCTCCAAGGAAGGCAGGATGCAGCTTACATATCGTTTCAGGTCTCAGCCCAGTGACCAGCCCCTCCTGGCTCCAGGTGTGGAAGGTGTGGTCAGTACAAGCCATTAATCCTAACTTACAAGTCATTAATCAACCCCTCTAAACTAGGCCCCAATCTACCACATGGCTCCATGGACAATCCACAACATTTAAACACATGAGAATTTTGGGGGACATTCCAGAGCCAAACCACAATAGGAGGGAAAGTGCCCATGCTTTAAATTTCCTTAATGTCACTTCATCCATAATTTTTAAGCTTGCAGACATGGGAAACAGGCATGTGGCAATGGCTGGCGGTTCTGTGTCTGCACCTCTGCACACAGAAGCAACAACAAGCAGTCAGAGCACAGGTCCTTACTACTTGGGGGATGAAGTCCTTCTTGTCTACCCTTGCTCCTGCAATCTGTGTGCAAGATGCTCCCAGAACACATGCGTATCTCCTGCCCCAGCACTAAGAGATTGGAGAAGGGTAGCTCCTACTAGGCTGAAATCTGAAACTGAACTTACTAAAATTAATTGCAATTTACTATCCAAGCTTTCCCCTGAAACCAGGCTGCAAGCCTTGGAAAAAGACTCTAGAATTCCTAAACAGTCATATCAGACAGATTCTGCTGGTCTAATTATTGTCCAGATGTGAGCCTGATTTCTGGTATTTCTTATTCCACCATCTTCACAGAATATTCTCTGTTCATTTGCACCTTAATTTAACTTACCTATCAAATTCATGAACACAGACTTGTTAGTCTCCTTTTTATAGACTTATCAAAGTTCAGAAAGGCCCTGGTTACATAACTTTGGCACAACAGAGCTATAATTTGAATTCTAAGCCTGGCTCACTCCAAGGCTCAAGCTCTTTACTACTTTACTAGACTTTTCAAACTTTAATGTCACATAGATCACCTGAAAGATGATTTTAAGATTTTTTGATCCAAGATTTTTCTTCTCTGAGTTCCCAGCTGATGTAATCTTTCTTGTCATTGCTACTTTGAGTACCAAGGCAGTACTATTCATGTTCCTCTTTCAAGTGAAAGAATAAGTCCAGGGGAAAATCCCTGATAATTCAGCTACTTTGCTGTCTAACTGCTCTCCATTTTCTTCTGGTACTCTTCTTCTTCCCACAGTACTTACCTACACTGGTGCTGCCCGTGGTTACCCAGCAGTCCACTCCATTTTGTCACCTGTGGCTTCCAGCCACCCTGAGTACTTACTGTCTTTTCATTCCTTTTCTCAGCAGCACATACAACTATTTGATGTTTGTCTTCTGTAACAATGGGCACCTCTAATGCATGTAACTTGGTTCCTAAATAACTACTCTTTGGATTAAAGAATTAGGACACCTTAGAAAAATGGTGAATTACAGAATGTATCAGGGAAAAAACAAGATGGGCCTGAAACGTCTTATGTCAGAAAACAAGGGTATCCTTGCAAAGGAATGAGAAGATACTGAAGGACTGTCCATAGCTATATCAATTTGAACAACAAAATAAATAATTATAGCATTGTATGAAATAAATAAATTAAACAATGAATAAAGTAAGTGCATACTTTGACCAAAAATAACTTAGTGAGAAAACAAATAGGCTATAAGAACATGTCCTTCTTCCAGAGTATAATAATTAGTAAATATACAATAGAAATAGAAATAATAAATTACTATGAGCAAACACCATAATTGTTATAGAAAAGATGCATCAATAGATACTAAAACCATGGGTTTGAGGAGAAACAGGATATTGGCATAGTTTGTGAAATCTTCTCTAAAGCATTTATTGGAAGCAAAGAGAAGACAGTCAACATATTGACAGAGGAATGTGGCTCTGACCAGAGTTAACTTGGCTCAGAGCTTTTGCTGACAGGATGCATCTCTACTTCCTCAGTATTCTTACTAAAATCGCAGAGCATCAATCTAATTATGAAAAACATGAGGCAAACTTAATTTTAGAAGCATTCTATAAAATGACTGGACAGTATTACATTGTAGGTTTTCAAAGACAAAGAAAACTGAGAAACTACTATAGAATGGAGGAGACCAGAGAGATACACAAAAGTCAAATGCAGTGTGGCATTATTAGGTGGATTCAGGAACTCACAATTACCTTTGTGGAAAAACTGGTGACATTCAAGCAAAATGTAAAGGTTACCTAACAGTACAGTATCAGCGTTAACTTCTATGTTCTGATAATTGTACGTTGCTTATGGAAGATGTTGACATAAAAGAAAGCGAGGTGAAGGGTCTATGTACTCTCTATATTCTTTTTGCAACAGTTGTTAGTCTAACATCATTTCAGAATAAAAGGATAAAATAAAATAAAGAATAATAATAAAACAATAAAATGCACTTTGGTGTTAACTTTATCTTAAGGGCTTGTTAATCATATTTCCTTTTTATGAAATTTAATATTTATAGAGTAGAAAGTTAGAGCTCTGAAGTCAGCTACAAGTTGCATTCAAGCCCAGTCCCTACCTTTTACAAGGTGTGATAAAAATACAGTGAATATTTAAATAAAAATTTGTCACAACAAAAGACACAACACTATTATTAATTCCCTTTGACTTCAAACACACATAAACCACTGTTCTTGCCACTTTGTGAAGTGGTTCTGGAAGTCCTTTTTTTGTGAGTGTCTTTACGAAGTATGACCAAAAATACAGTGAATGATGCTGCTAGGCGCCATGATGGAAAGGCAGGCTCATATAAACATCATGGTGTGTCCTCATCCACATAATTCACTGGCTCTGGCATCTTGTAACTTTCAGCTCTTTCCTCAAATTGAAATGACCGTGGAAAGTAAGAGTGAATTGATTGAAGACATCAAGGTAGCCATAATGGCACAACTCATGACACAAAAAAGAACTTTCAAAACTGCTTCAGAAAGTGGCAAGAATGATAAATCTTTTCTAAGCAGGGGAGCATCTTAAGGAGATTCTATGTGTCTTTTACTGTAACAAATTTTTATTTAAACATTCACTATATTCTTTTTAAAAATAACACCTTGTTGTAGATGTACAGTTTGAGTATTTCTAAGAAGTTAATAGTAATAGATTTGAGAAGGCAAAAGATAAGATCACTCAGGGCTGGAAACAATGCTTTTATTTCTCATGCTGGCACCTTTTCTCCTAGGTGTTACAACATAAGAACACTAGACAGAGCTTGGAAAAATATAAAAAATTCAGAAACAACAATGCAAATGTAACCAGCTCCAGTAGCACAGGGCAAAAATCCAGCACACTGGGTGGCTGAGACAGAAGGATTGTGTAGTTCAAGACAGCCTGCAAAATTTAGCATCTTAGCAAGATCCTGTCCCAAAAACAAAAATAAAAGTGGAGTGGGGAAGTAGTTCAGTGTGAAACCTATGGGTTGGATCCCCGGTACTACACACACACACACACACACACACACACACACACACACACACACACACAAAGCAAATGTAGGCATTATTTGTAAAAGGTGTGCTTCTGAACAAAATGCTTCAAAATTGAAAATCAAATAACACATAGAAATTCTTCTCTTAATGGCTCATCATATTTACATTTTTTATAACCACAGTGCATTTGGAAGAATGAGCTGAGAAAATATGTGCATGTTCCAGAAGACATACAACAGATTTATCTTGAGTTTGAGCTACGAGACGTTGTGAAAAATGAAATGACATCCAATAAAAGTTCTCCAAATGGACACACTATTTCATTATTTGTAGTAGAATTCAGTGAATTTGATTTGTGTGACATGGTTATAGAAATATATTATTGTTTCCTTGGGAAATGCATAAATCACAGAGCCATTATTCTTAATGTTGAGTTCTCTAGTTTTGAAAACTAATAAGATTAGCTCTCTTGCAGTGTATCTATGTGTTCTATGAATTCAGATTTTTGTGATATATATTTTTCAGCATAGGAAAACTTCCTGTATATATTTTAGAACATCTTCTCTGGTATACATTCATATACATCATCTAAATTCATCTCTCCCTTCACGATAAAGAGGGACCTTTTACTTCTATTTTGTGGATGAAGAAGGGTGCAATAATTTGCACAGGAACACACACACACACACACACACACACACACACACACACAAAATCAGTATCAAACTAAGACAAAATACATAAAATTCTCTTCAAACTCCACTAGCTTAAATTCAAAGGCTTTCATTAGTTCTTGGCAAAATAGCCAGGGTCCATGAAACTTAAGGGAGGTAAAAGAGGACCGAGAGCAGAACAAAGAGCCAAGGTACATCCAAGCCATGCGTGGCTTAAGAACCACAGGTGGCACTTACCCAGCAGAGAGGAGTACAGTCTCATCATTGAGAAAGCAAGATGGGTGGGAGATGTTTGGACCACAAATTTACAATGAAGTCGACAAAAATCCAGGCAGGGTTGGACAAGCCACAAGAACATGTCATTGACCTGAGAACAGACAGTGACATTTGCAGTGTCATAAAAGGAATTGAAGAATAAGGGATTGGTGTGCTCTTAGTAGGCAGGTAATGTTGGTTAGGGCGCTGATCACATCTGAGTGTAGGTGCCTTGGAGAAAGCCCATAAGAACCCAGACCTTTGCTCCAGCCTCCTCCTTAACAGCCCTAAGACTGTGCAGCTTGCAGGCCATGTTAACTCAGTTTTCCATTCCCATTACACTGCCTGACACCGGATACTCAGAGACTTAAAAACACTCTGAATGCAGAATGTATGAAAGAGGCTTCAGAACCAACTACTGTATTTGACTCTTTCTGTTAAAATAAAAGATAGAAATTCGGAGCAACTGATTTACATCTTTCCAATGTCTGTTAGGCATTTGTGAGACCCTTGGATAAAATGGCCATAGGAAGTTCAGAGCTAAATTTGGGCCTCATTTTCCGTAATTTGTCATTGGTGTATATGTACACACATAAATATACAGTTATGTGGGTACATAATTCTTGTCTCTCATCTCTGCTCTTCCTATCCCATTTATTTTCTTACTTGGCCCTCTTTTCTTCTCTCATTTTAGTGATTTTTTTTTCACTTTTGTTGTATTTTGTGACTTTCACTTTACATTATGTTACCTTTTTTTGGAAAAGCCAGGCTATACATAGGACATATATTAATGTATTTTTATACTTATGTGGATAATTATATGGAGACATAGACATGAATACGTGGGATATAGAAGGTCTCCAATCTAATGATTGTTTGACCTGTGATTTCTAGACTTTGTAAGTGATATGAAAGCAATATACATTCAGTAAGATGGCTTTTAACTTTTGAGTGGGGGGTAAAAATTCAGATATTTTAAATTTTGAATTTTGCTTTTTTTCCTGAGCCAAGTTATGTGCAGTACACTAGTCTCTCGGGATGCTGAGTCATAGCTCTTACTCTGCCACACAAAGGAGAAATTCCACAGGGGGATGTGTTGCCAAGCCATGATGTTTGGCTTCTTGGGTGTATTAAATGCACTTTCTACTTATGATAGATATTTTCAATTCATGATGAGTTTATGAAGCTGTAACTCCATCTTAAGCAGAGAAGCATCTGTATTCATCTAGTAAACAAGTATGTATTTGAGCATCTTCTGGTTGCACTGTAGTAGTGCTGGGGATAACTATTAGGATAGAGAAGGGTTATGCTGACTTATAGTGTGAGGAACAAGGAAGATAAAAAACAGCTAAGCAAGTAATAAAGAATAATACTAACAGATATTGGAAAGTATTAGCAGGAAACAAAAGCTCCAATGAACTGGAAAGGTTTAAATAGGATAGCAAAAGAAGATTTTTTTTTTGTTTCGTTTTGTTTTTAGATAAGAAGACTTTTTATATTGAGACATGGACAATAATGATGAGTTAACCAAGAGACAAACTGGGGCAAGATTTCCAGTATGATAATAAAAAATAAGAAAGAACTTGAAGTGGTGATGTCTGGAATTTTCTATAAATGAAAAAAAGATAGTACTGCTGAAAAATAATGAGTGGCAGCTGAAGAGAGGGCCAGTGATGAGGCGGAGGGGCAGGCACGGCCAGATTATAGGGCACTGCAGGCCCTGGAAAGGGGTCAGACTTTCTGCCAAAGACACAGTGGCGTCCCTGAAAAGCTTTACATACATGAGGACTTGGAAGTTTATAGTATGTGTGTGAGATTAGTCCTGAATGTGCGCATGGAAATGAACTCATATAAATTCATACATATTCATATTTATTACACACGTATTTACATGATGATAGACATAGGGATGTCCCATATAGTGCTTCTACAGTAGAATAGAACCCAATGCTTTTTGGCTTCCTCTGTGAGGGATTTTCCTAAGCACATCTATTAATGCAGAGAAAAATAAGAGGAACCATAAATGTAAGTTCTCCCTGTCTGCAGTACCCCGTCTCCTTTACGCAGGGAAGAAGGGAATAGTCAGTTGTATAGGCACCAGAAGAGCATTTCTAACTGGTTCCAACACCCTCCTCATGGAAGGCCAGGCTACAGGGATAGGGAATGGCAGCACAGGGGAGCACTGCTCTTCCTGATATGGTCTATCTCTACAGAAACTTCCAGAGACATTCCTGCTGGTGTGACAATGGAAAAAAGGGTGACACTGCAGCCAATGAAAAGAACATTTCTCAGCACTGGGATTCTTTATTGGAAATCTAAGGAATGATAAAGAAAGTGGAAGAGGGAAGAGAGAAACTAAGTGCCCATCCCAAGCACATGAAGAAGAAAGCTGGAAAGAATTGGCAGACAGCAGGAAACAAGATCTCTGGGGACAGGCAGGGAATTCCTTTGCCCTTCCTGCCTCCTGGAACTTTGAAAATAAAGATATGCCTTCAAGGTCTTTGAGATAAGTAGGAAAAGGGGGTGAAGGGGACAGAAAGGGACCCAGGTTCTCACCAATCCCTTATGCTCCTCAGTGAGTCTTGAGGGCAAAGTATCCATGTAAGAGTCCTTCAAGGGCCTCCAGCCCAGCTGATGGGGCTCCATGTAGATCATCCCACACCTGCGGAGCACAAACAGAATCAGCCTCGATGTTCTCTTGCTTGTTATTAATATCATTTAACATTTATTGAGCATTTACTGTATGTCACACACTATGCTAAATTTTAATGGACCCTGACAATAATGTCTAACTATATGATCTCCCTTACCTGTACCCCTGAGTTTCCCAACCTAAGATAACCCATTGTCTTGAATCTTGATTTCTTTCCTCCTTATATAGTTTTATAGCATTTTATAGGTTCCTAAAATGTATATACATTTTCATTTTAGTAATTTTCAACAATTTAAAAGAGGTACTATTTTTGACTTACTTTTATATATATAAATTTACTCCTTAATATATTTACTAAGAATTATCATATAGTTTCATGTGAGTGCAGCTCATTTATTTTGCATAATAAACATAAATTTTATAATTTCTGGTTACATTCTGCTTTATTAAAAATTATCCCCCTTACTGGGGTAATTTTAGGTTATTTCTAAGTGTTTGTTATTGTGAGTCATGCTTCTATGATTATTATTTATAGGTCTCCTATTGCACATAGGTAAAGTCTCTTTCGGGTAGACACAGAGGAGCAGAATTTCTGGATCATATACCAATAAAGACTCAACTTTTTGGAGACAATATTAAACCTCTTGCAAAAGTGCTTGCTAGATTTTAGACTCTGTTCAGCAATGTGGACTGAGGACTGATTCCATGAACAAGTCTAAGTGAACAACAAATAATGTGGGTAATATACAAGGAATTAATCACATTTGTGGATTTTTACAGCTTTCTCTCCTTGTCAGGGTAAAAGGGGCCTCACCTTCCCTCAAGGTGCCAGCATAGGGTGATCATACCTGCTCACGGTGGCAGGAGAGGCCTGCTCCAAGTCAGCTGGCTCAAAGATTAGACTCATCTTGGGACTCATCTGGATAATCTCTCCACTCATTAAACAGAGCTGAAAATGCAAAGCAGCAGGCATACGGGTTAAATTCCACCCTACAAGGGAAAGGTCTCAGTGGAGACAGAGCTAATTTGAAGGCACTCAACAAATATTTCTTGGGCACCACTGATATGCAAGGTCCTGCTCTATGTTCATAGGATAAAAATGACAAAAATCCCTGGCCTCTTGGGTTTTATATTCTGTAAAACATATAGCATATAAAATGAATAAAATGACTTAGAGAAAAAATGAAGTAGAAGAAGGCACTGGAGAATGATGTCATGATTGAATGAATTGAAATTTTTAGATAAAGAAACCAGAAATCACTGAATTGCAATGTTAAATAAAGAACTGAGAAATTATCCGACCATATGAAGTTTCTTAGTCCTTTCCTTTGTGTTTAACATAGATTATAACTGTACATCTTCATCCTGTATTATTTACTCGTCTCTTACAAGAGACCTTTTGTGAGATGCTTAAGACTTTTTTGTTTCTTTTTAAGTGGTGGAAATCAAGAACTGCTGTACATATATGAAGTGATGGCTATGTTAATTAGCTTGATTGCAATAATATATTTCAGAACATATATGCATTGCAAAACACAACATTACATACCTTAGATATATGATTTTGTCAACTATATACAGAGACACAGAGGGAGAGAGGAGGAAGTGAGAGAGAGTGAGAGAGAGACAGAGAGCAAGCCAGAGAAAGAAGGAATATATTTTGAAACTCCCACGTGAGCTAGTCTACTATCGAAGTGACAAAAATCTCTCCATATATCCTTTTTGAAACAGAATGAAAGACCACCACTGGAAGCCCCAGTGTTTGGCAGGCACTTTCATGGAGGAAGCAGCACAAACAGGGAAGCCTCAGACTACCTACTCAGGGCACCATTTGCCATTTACCAACAGAGGCTTATGGGACAGAAGAGAACACCACGTTGTAAAACCTCAAAACCATCTTCAGAGGACAGTAGAGTTTCATAAAACAAAGAATTTAGACTCCAGGTTTTTCTTTCTCTTTGGAGGTTCTTTTGATTCTCATTCAGAGCAGACAGCATAAGATCACAAAGGCTGGGCCTGCATACCTCTGCCTGCCAGTAGCCTTCTTAGAGTCATGAGTGCTCTGTTCTTCAATTTCCTCAACTATAAAATGGACACGGTAGTTCCTATCTTTAGGATAGCTTATGAATTAATGGGAAAAAAGATGAAAATAATTTAGCCTGGTGCTTGGAATATTATTAAGTGCTCTATAAATGATGGCGGGTAGAAACACTAGATTCTTGCTGACCCTACTGCATCTCCTCCAACTAATTAATTAGTTAATCAAATTTCTGTGGTACTGGGATTGAGCCTGGGATCTACACATTGAACTATATTCCTAGCTCATTTTATTTTTGATTTTGAAACAAGGATTCATCAAGTTGCTAAATTACTCAGGGTAGGCTTGCACTTATAATCCTCCTACCTTAGCTTCCAAGAGTGATGGGATTACAGGCTTTATCCACCAGGCCTAGCTTCTTTATTTTTTTAAATCTGTATTTGTACAAAATCCATTTCTTTGTTTTTACTTAGCACAAATGACCAGATGGATTTTCATAAATAATTTTATTTAGTATTAATAGAGAATTTGGAAGTACCATTATTGTAAATATAAAAAAAATACCAAAACAGGTTTATGAGATTAAAAGTCCCTACAGGCTCAGTTACCTGTTCTTAGGGTTCCTGCTACCTCATGATTTCCAGCTCTGAACACTGAGGAGCTGTCCTTCTTACACCTCTATCATACATTTATTTTGATTTTAAAAAGTTTATATCCCACCCAGGAAAAAGCTATGGATTCATAACGACCTTTTTATTGTCATCCAGAACAGTATTCATATTTTCAATCCAAACAGCATCCACTGGACCATCAAATATAATCCACTTGCGGTCATCAGAGACTGAAGATGCTTGTTCCCGGAAAGCATTGGCTAGAACACCATCTGTCCACTCATGGCTCACTGGGTCAAAACACCCATACAGCTGCCCCATTGTGATAGCCTTGGGATTGATAATCTTGAACTCCACGGCAAACTCCTCCATCTGATTGGCTGGATGAAAAGGTCCAACACCCATTACAAAGGCTCTAATGAGAGCAGAACATTAGAAAAGAGATAATGCTGACCCAAAACCCAACCAGCCTTTATGAAGATGCAACGTAAGAAGAGCTTTATCAAATGTGTGTTCAACCCTTAAAAAGACTGAGGTATATGAATAGACCATATTTTAAACTGCTGGGGGTATTATGGTTATTACATCCTCCCTGTACTTTCTTCTTCTGACCCTGATTCCCAGTATAGCAAATATGCTGGTTAGATCCAGGACTAAAGAATCTGTCTGGACCTAAAAAAAATTGAGCATTCAAGAAGTAAGATGTGATACTGGGCATGCAGCTCAGGAAAGCACTTGCCTAGCATATGTCAGGCTCTGGATTCAATACTCAGCATACACACACACACACACACACACAGACACACACACACAGACACACACACACACACACACACACAGAGACAGAGTGAGTGAGAGATAGATATACAATTTTATCAACCCAATTTATATATCTGGTTGTCATAGCAACCAAAAGAAATGTAGCTTTAGCTTGGGATAATGAAAGAGCTACTAGGTAAAAAAGATTCTGGAAAATGATGGTGATTTCTCTCCATTTGGATGGCCAGTTAAGCTCTGAAATACTTTGGCCAACTGCTCAGTAACTGTCATTTGTCCCTGGAAAAACACAGAATATTGGACAACTGGGACCCAGCTGGAAACTCTAGGCTGAAAGAACACATGTTTGCAACAGAAAATAATGCACTTTGATGTGATCCTTCAGAGTAAGGAAAAGAGTGTTATGAGCCATATATTAAATAAAGAACTATTTCTGAAGAATCTAGGGGCAAAAACAATGATGGCATTATTATACTTAAATTTGAAATTCCCAAATTAGCTATTAAGGCTGTTAGTCTTCAAAACAAAATCGCAAAAATTCAAGGACAATTTAATCATCAAATGCCATTAGAAAACAATTTTAAATTACATACTTGAAGTGATTACGTGAACACATGCACAGCATGGGATTGTCTTTTAAAACCACAGGTTTGCATTTTATACTGAAACAAACAAGAAAATTAAAAAAAAAACCTCAAAACTATTTCTCTGGCAATAAACAGAGTTTCATTTGTTAGGTAAGCACCTTGCTAGGTTATTTCCTATAAAATCTCATTTAATTCTTACAACAATCCCACTTGACAGCTGGGAAACAGGAAAAGAGGTACTGTCACTTGTTCAAGTTTAGGTCGGTTCAAAAGGGTAAGCTCTTCTCTTCAGCTTTAAAAGAAAAGAAGAAAGGAAGGGAAGGAGGAGGAGAGAAAAAACACAAGGGACAGGAATAAAAGAAAAAGAAGAGAAGGAAAGAATGGAGACAGAAGCAAAAGTAAACTGAAGAAACCATACAATTTAGGTTAATGGCCAATGACAGGAGTTTCTTTTTCATGCGGAACCACCATAGAAGCCGCTGTTCAGCATTTGAGAAATTCCTCTTGCATTAATAACGGGCACAAAAAGTGCTTGGTTACACACAAACCCCCAACCCCATCCTGTATTGTCCACCTGTACACATCTGTGTGTCATGATCTATTTCTAGCTTTCACGTCAACAATCCAAGGCTAGCAAAACTCAACTCAGCCTAGCATTATCTCCATGGAGCCAGCCAACTGAGTAGGGAATCCCATCCTCCCCAGAAGCCAAGAATGTGAATTTTACCTGCATATAAATCACCCAGAGCTTTAGCTAATACTTTATAAGCAGAGGTCTTGCCGCCCATGGGTTCTCCAACAATCATATAGCCATGTCTTACGAGCATCATCTCATAGATCTGGGAGGAGACAGCACAGAAGATGTTAATCATTGCAAACCTCGCCACACTGCAATTCACAAATTTGGAGGACTGAAGGAATGGAAGGCAATTTTTACAGACACTCCTAACTCTGGTAAACATCAGTCCTTTCATGACTATTGATGAAATATTTTTTTGGACAAATAAACATGTCTGCCTGAGAATGTTTAAGGGATAGGACATACTGTTTGCTTTTTCTCCTATATGCTAAGTATCATATAATTATCCAATTTATTTCACTTAATCATCTTAGGTATCAATAACCACCTTTCACATAGGAGAGCACTGTGCCCAAGAGAGGTTGAGGAACTTACTCCGGCTCCTCAGTGATGGATTTATACACAAGGCTGTCTGACATCAGTGCTTCTCATCTTTGAGACAGGGTCTCACTCTGTATTCCAGGCTGGTCCTGAACTCACTATGAAGCCCAGGCTGGCCCCAAACACATGGCAGTCCTCCTGCCTCAGCCTCCCAAGTGTTGGAACTTCCTCTTTGCAAAATATTTTAACTGACATACAACATTAGTACATATTGATAAGGCATAATATGATTATATATATATATATCCCACATATATATTTATAATGTGTACTTATCAGATCATTAGTATATCATGAAACATCATTTCTATGGTCTCACTAGAGTTACAGAACCGAATGACATCACTAGAGATTACAAAGGGCAGAGAGAAGGAAGTTTAGCAATTTCATTCCTAGTACCAAAAACCAGGAAGAATTACTCTGGTATTCTATAGTAGAGCAAATATAATCCTCACAAATTTATTGTATATGTCACTTACTTTTTAAAAGGAAAAGGAAATGGTGATCATTTCGCAAACTACGTTTTTATTAGAATCTGCCACTCTAGAAGTCAAAATTGCTGTTCTGATTTGATTGGAACTCAGTAGAGGAAAATGTATTTTCTGAGCCAAAGTCCTGGCTATAAGATATTAACCCCCACCCTTGATACACATCAGCTAAGTGGCAGCTCATTATTTGAATTTTTTGATTATTGCTTTCAATTTGTAACAAGTAACACATAATAGCTGAAACACAAATGTGTTGGTCATTTATATTTATGTGAAATTTTATGGTTTTCTTCCTTTAGACTGTGACTCATTCAAAGAAAAAAGAATCCTTTTATTTTAAAAATAAAGTTCTCATTATTTTTCACCTTAGAGGTAAGCAATAAGGAAAGTTTAAGTGAAAGAACTGACAGTGGGGGATTAGTAGAGGAAGGGACATACATCACTCAGCAAGAATTTGTTAAGTATCCACTCTGCTAAGCACCTATACTGTTCTAGGTACTGTAGAGAGATCAGAGAAAACTATCAAATACAGTTTATTCAAGTGGATCTGAAAGATGTTTCAGATTGAACAGAGGTGAATAGGGTTGGCTGTGTATCTGAAATAAGAAAGAAGATGGCTGACGGATTCAACAGCCTCTGAACCTCCCTTTCCTGGAACCTGAAACGGGCTACCAAGATATTACTACACAAATGACAGGTAATTCCACGCATTTTATTTTTGAAAATTGGTATTAAGTTATATAATGGTTCACTTGCACATCTGCAAATTACTTTTGAATTATATGAAAAAGTAATACGGGTAGATGTGCGGATAGGTAAATGTATGAATGAATGGACAAATGGTTGAATGGATGGGTGCGTGGGTAGATAGGCAGATGGCTGAATGAAAGAGCAGATGGGTGATAAAGCAAGTATTATAAAATGTTAATTGTAAGTTTGTATCTAGGTAGGGGGCACATGAATTTAAATTTTTTAATTCTTTCAATTTTTATGCATGTTTAAAACATTTCACAATAAAGTACTTACTCAAAAGTAAAAGCTCATGCCTAGTTAAAGAATAATCCATCTGTAACATCCAGCAAATAAACTGGGATTTAATACTAGGTTACAAAATGTAAAAATGAACTAACTGGGATTTAATACTAGATTACACGATGTAAAAAATGATCTAATTTGGTGATATATATACTAGGGAGAAAATCCTTATTTTTTACTTCAAGGCAATCTAATCTCAGGATCTAGGGACTTGAGACTAATCTTGACCTTTACTTCAACTAACAGTATAAATTTGGGAACTGGAGATGCTGCTGATGCTGCTGATGAATGAAGAGATGGTGGGGATGATAATCACATAGTATTAAGAGACTATATCTAGCAATTTCCATACCTGTTCTCTCAAAATGACTCTATAGGGAAGGTTTTACTCTCTTCATTTAACAGATGAGGAAACTGAGGCTCAGAGATTATAAGTTATTTGCCCCAAATCTCTCAACCAAAACAAACTGATAGGAGAGATATTAAAAACAATTTATGAAGGATGAACCATACAATATTTATGTATTTTGTAGTTCTGGCCTGTATCACTGCAAAGACAGGGTATTTGGGGTTTATTTCACTTAATTTATCAGTGTAAGTTAGTTTTATATAGAAAGCAGTTCCAAAGAGGGAATCCTAAGATATGCAATAAACTTTCTGGAGATTCTCCAGGGTCAGGACTATAGAAAGATTTATGTTTTTCCTTGCCCCATATCTCTTCTCTTGACTACTGATAAAAGCATCCTAGTTTTCTTTGGGGAGCCACACTTGTGGTTCACTCAACTTGGGAAGGGCTGACTCCATCTCCACATTGTTATGGCCCAGCTCTTATCTCTGTAAGTGGTTCAGAAGTAGTTCTGTGATTTTATTGGAACAATCCAAAAATAATCCTGAGACTTTTGCTGAAACCATCTGGAGAAGGAAGCTCCTTTTTCTTCTGGTTTTGACCTTGAAAGAATGGAACCCCAAAGCTACCTAACCAGGAAAGCAAGATAATGTATACCTGAAAATGAAGTCTTAACAAACCCACAGAAAGGCAGAGCTCAGAAATGATGAGAGGTAGATTCTTGATGACATTATATAAAATTCCTGCCATGCCTGAGGCTAACAGTGTTGTTCTTGCATTTCAAGTTAAGTGGGTAAAAATTTTCTTTTTGTTGATTAAGGCACTTTGTGTTTCTCTCACTTGGAATAGAGAAAATCTTGACAGATTCAAAGTTCAATGCCCTAAGAGCCTTTGTTCCTTCTCAAATTTAAAAAGAAACCCCAAGAAAAGAAGCAATGTTGGATTTTGAATTTCAACTCCTAGAAATGAAAGCTGAAGGCACAAGAGATTATTAAGTGGTCTTTTAGCTCCACCTCAGCTGCACACCTCTCATCGCTGTCAGTCCAACCCCCATCTGCCCAGTCTTTCTAGTTCCTGGCTGGAGCAGACAGTAGAACAGGTATATTCTACAAAGATACAAGGAACCAACCTGGATAATTTTCCCAATAAACCAAGGCACTGGTTGGAGTTTCATCTTTTTGATGTTATCCGTCAGTACTTCCAGAAAAGTTTCATAGTCTGGCTTTGGAAGAACAACTCCCGGAAACAAATCTGATATAATTCCCTGTTAACAGCAATTCAAGAGAAAGCAGAAAAGCTGATGTATCAGGTAATGTGACTCAACATTTTCTTAACATAAAATCTCTAGACAGAGAAAATATTTGAAAACTCCCAAAGCTCATTTATTCTACATCAAGACTCATCCAAAAATTACAAATGTTAACACTATCTATTAATCTTGATTTGCCTCCCAGATAATTTTAAATGTCAGCAAATATTTAATGAGTCTACAGTACTAACTTTTAGTCATTGCACTTTAGTAAACAAAATAGTCATGATTTCAGCTTTTATGGAGCTCACGGCTAGCTTGGTAAGGATTGTAAATTCAAGCCCAGTCTGAACAACTTAGCAATTTAGTGAGAACTTCTATCTCTAAATAAAAAATAAAAAGACAGGCATTAAATCAGTTATAAAAGGAAACTAACTCCACTAGATAAGAAGACCACCCGTATCCTAGGGCAAAAATTATCTTAATATTGAAGCCATTTTTAAATTAAAATTAGGAACTGAACAGGGACGTTTGTTATTACCATTATTATTTAACATCTGCTGGGAGAGGTTGAGGCCACAGATGGTGGATGAAATAAGAAAAGACGGGGTGTCAGGAAATAAAAGATGACATAAAGAAGATCCCAAAGAAAACATTTCCTCTTCAGAAATGGAGCCTGGGTCCTCAACCAAGGTCTCAAACTATGACATACCTGAAACAGAGGGACGTCTTGAGCTAAGAATTTGGCCAGGTTGACATCAAGCAAAGCCCGGAGCAGCAAGACACTCTCATTTTCCTGGGGATATTTGAGTTTCAGGTTGCCAGCAGCAGTGAGCACAGATTTGACAGCCCGCATGCCGTAGTCATAATGATGCTGGGAGGAGAGCTGTTCTGAGCACAGGCGGTATGTTGCCACGATCTTCTGGGCGAGACTGGGAAGACAAAGACATGAGACCAGGTGTGGCGGCACACTACTGCAACCCCAGCCCTCAGAGGCTAAGGCAGAGGGATTGCAAGTTTATGCCCAGCCTGGGCAATTTGGAAATTTAGCAAAATCCTGTCTTTACATAATATATAAAATATAGCTGAGGAGGCAGCACAGCGTGAAGCCTCCGGGTTCAATGCCCAGTACCACACACAACAATTACATTGTATACGCTCATGATGTATGTTAAGTGCATGCCATATACAAGTTTGGGGAGAACTTAACTGTTAATTCCTCGAAAGTGAGACTAAAGGTTACAAAGGGAAAACTCATTTTTTCACCTCTGTAAATCACAATGTTTTTCAATGTTCATTTTATTATATTAAGAAAATCAATCTAAAATGTAATATACTCAGCACATAACACATGTATACTCATGTACACAGCCATTTTTTGTTCTTCCTGGGCACAAAGTTGGACTACATTTCCCAATCTGCCAAAGTCTGAGGAGGCTGTGCTGCTGTGTCATAGCCAACAGAATGGCAACGGAAGTGATTTGGGCTATGTCTGGTGCTGGCTCATAAAATCCTCGATACTCTCTATGCCATGTGTTGTAATCATGACATATAATTGTCATGGGTACTGGAACCATCTCTTAGTGGAGAACTGCTCCTAATTCTAGCATCTTTTTTTCAATTTCTAATGAGTGAAATGTATTTTTGTCATGCTTAGGATTTGGGGATTGAGATAGTTCTAACTAAAATACGAATGTACAATCCCCTAGGGAGATCTTCTTTACAAATCTGACTTTAGAAACAAGGACTTAGTGCTGCTCACCAGCATCCAAAATAGGGTTAAACATTATGTAGGTGCTCAGCAGAGGCTTTGAAATTGAATAGGTAAATTAATTGAATGGGCAAATCAATGCAATTCAGGTTTACCATAGATAAACCAAACCTCATCTAATACAGAAAACCAGTTGGCCTGGGAAGGTGACACATTCTACTGAGAATTAACATTTTGTTAACATTTTGTAACATTTTGGAATATCGCCCACATACTCACCTATGACAAAAGAATAATTAAGGTATAAATGATGCAAAAATAGAAATAAATCAATAAAAGCCATTTTACAATGATTATTTAGAACACTGCACATGCATTTTGTGGATATATGTACATACAATTCTATAATATTAAAAATTTGTTCAAATTTGAAAGAATTTCACGTTTTATTGTCTTTCTTTAAGTCACTTAGCAAAGTGGGTGCAGATGTGAGGGATGGAGAAGATACAAATGGTTACTTAGTTCAATGGAGGTCCTGGTGTATATAAACAGAGAACAGGCATTTTCTTAGACATTTGGTTCATTTCCCAGCCAGGAATGGGAGAGAAAGGAAGTTTCTCAAGTTACTCTCTCTCTCTCTCTCTCTCTGTCTCTCTGTCTCTCTGTCTCTCTGTCTCTGTCTCTCTGTCTCTCTGTCTCTCTGTCTCTCTGTCTCTTTCTCTCTTTCTCTCTCTCTCTCTCTCTGTCATTCCAGTGAACTCACTTTGAACCCATCACACAAAAAACCATTCTGTAAAGGCCAGTAGTACTCACCATAAAATCAATTTAACTTACCTTCTGGAATCTAGGAACCCCATAGAGTACAGGGAGATTTCTCCAATGAGGGCATAATCTGGCACCATCATGGCCACTGTGCGGAATAAGGCCTGGAAAAGAAACAGCCAACCAGAATCTGAACACATGCAATAAATCCTGCAACACTGGGTAGGGGAGCAACCATAGAAGCAAAGGAAAGTAATATGATCTTTTAGGCCACTTCAGTGACAACCAAAGGAAGAGCCCAAGGACAAGTTAATGCAAAGAGACTATTTTCAATGGACAGATAACTCCCCCAACTGGCCCTGTCCAGGTACATGCTATTATCTGATCTTTCGACAGCTGTGTGGAACACATTCAGTTCTGAACACCAATAACATTCCTCTTTCCTATGTCAAATGAGGCCATGTCATGGCATCATTCAATCTTCGGAGTCTCCCAGTGCTCAACAGGGACATCAGGGGTCATTTAAGAATGCAAGACCAATATGTAATAGAAGAATCTCAAGTCAGGTGGATCTTGTTCTTGAGATCTTGTTCTGTCACCTACTTGCTCTGGGAAAATTATCTGACCCCTTTAGACTTAGGCTCTTTCATCTTAAAATGGACTAACAAATTTATCTCTTTTGAGAATTATCATGAGAACACACAATACAATGTAAGTGAAGTGATAGTGAGAGAATAGGGCACACGGTGAGTGCACAATAGATTAGATTAGTGTTATTATCTTAGATTTTAGAGAAGGGCCTTGCCGTAAAGGTTTCCTGACACCAACTCCTGATGGCTGTTCTATTTGCCACACTGTTGTAAAAGTTGCCTGTGCATATCTAACATGGGTATGAGTTGATAAGAATGCATGCAGTGGTTACAAGTAGGTGGTTAAAAAACTGAGAAATATGGGAATAAATTCTACTTTGACACTCAGCAGTCTATGTTGTCCTAAAAAGAAAGAACACTTGTTGGATCTTCTAGTCTCTTTTCTATTCTTAAAGAGAAGTGGTCTCTCTCAGTAAAATTCTGAGACAACTAAGGCATTTGAAATTAAACTATTTTTTTCTTCTTTCCCAAATTTACTAGTTTTTTGAAGTACATGCTTGTAGTTATTTTCTAATGTGGACTAGTGGGTAAAGCCAGGTTTAAGAATAACAACAAAGATATAGCAAAATATAGGAAAAAAAACTTTTGGTATATATCCTAATAAAGGGATTGGCTGAATTCAGAGAAGAGGCATCACAATTTGACTACTGTGACCCATTCAAGAAATAGGAAGCTGAGTTAGAGTGGTGACGTAAGTGAAATGATTTAGATGCGGAAGATTAAATATGTTAAGGACTGTATAGTCTCTCTGACTTGGAAAACCCAGAACACAGACATTCTATAGAACCAAATGAAGTGATGGCCGGAGTTGGGGGAAGGGATAGGGAGAGGGTGGGAGGGTCAAAAATGGGAAGGGATTGTAAAGTTGATATGATATATATGTGCACGAAATACCCAAATTCATTATAAACACTATGTATTATGTATGTATACTAATAAAAATAGTGGGGGAAAAAAGAATAAGATTCTGAGACATTAATCAGAATGCACATCAGGCAGGTGAAGTATCATATACTAAAGTCAGTGGATGTTACTATAGCTATGACTCCTATCACTTTCAATAAGGGGATGAAGCAATACATTAGCATAAAATCATTATAAGAAGGATGTCCAGAAGTCTCTGAGCCATTCTTTGCATATAGCTAGGTGGCAGACATTCTTCGCATATAACGACACACAGATATGTCATTTGTCCTTTTGCTTTCCAGGAGAGTAGCATGTTAAGGGCCTCTAGAGTCACTTTCTACAGTCTGGTCAGCCCTTTCTTTCTTCCCCCTTGGAGGTATTTCCTTCCATCCACTAGCAGAAAGGCCCATACATACTGCCCTGACTGTAGCTCAGCTCAGATCAGCAATAGGCACTGGGGGAAAACATGCATGTTTCTTATCTCCCTATTGGGTGGAAAGCCCTGTTAGTCTGGAAACTACTTAGTCTTAATCAGCTTAGTAGTCAAGAGGAAGCTCTATGTGATATAACGTAGCTTTGCTAGTGTTCTCTGCATTTGATGCTATCCTTTAAGTATTTCTACAGTAATTTTTTTATAGTGCCAGGATCTAAAAATCAGATTTCATGTTAACAATCCAAATTGCTGGCTTCTCCCCCCCAAAATGAGAAGCCTTGACAAGTCCTGCTTGACATCAGAAGACTGCTGCCTCTAAACAGGACACTCACCATTGTTCCTACCATACCTACCTTGTTTCCCTGGTTTATATTGCCTGTCTGATTGCCGCCCCCCCCCCCAACCATAGACAACTGAAATGGTGACTCTTCTTGTAGTATTTCTTTTTCTCTATTTGCCCTTGGTTAATATGATTTCTTCCTTTCCAAGAGACCTTGCTAGAAAAGTGATTGCGCTCTGAGGTAAAGCGCTACTTTTCTACCAATGGGATTCAACTGCTACGTCTCAAAGCTGAAAAATGCACCTGTTCCTTACTTTTGGGCTTCTCTGGGAGACCCTTGGATGAATCCTTTCAGAAGTTTCTATACTATCAAGTGCACAAGGATTTTATACATTCTGATTTACCTTGAGGTTATCTGGCAGCTCAGCCCTGCCAGCATACCCAGGGTTCATGGTGATGAAGACAGCACAGGTCGGGTTCAAAGAAAGTTCGGTACCTTCAAAGATGAACAGTTTTAACTTCCGGATGATGGCTTGCTGAATGCTAAGAATTTGCTGGGCTACCACAGACAGAACTTCTACCTGCAGTGGAACATATAGTGTGAATTCTTCCAGGTCCCTCCCACTTAGCAGAGGAAGAACCTAATCCCTGAAGAGCCAAACTTACAAGTTCAAAAGTAGAAGCAGAGTTGAATTTTTAGCAAAGAAACAGAAAATTGGTGTGTGGGGGGAGGAGGAAGAAGGGAGGTATAGTTTCCATAGCATTTCCTCTTTGTTTCTGCACTGAGCACAGTATGAGCCACTTAAGAGGTATTCAGAGTTCATTATTTAAAGTCACATGTTTATATTTCCTGATTTCCATTCTCTACTCAAAAAGAATTAATCACTCAGTCATTTGTGATATGTCTTGTAGTGCTATTATAGACTTCCATTACGTTCAATTTGTATCATGCGGTTTTTATTCCTTTTAGTAGATTGTAACAGTCTAGGAGGTTGAGGCACAAGGATTGCAAGTTTTGGCCCAGCCCTGGCAACTTAGCAAATTGGTGAGATCCTGTCCCAAAGTGAAAAATGGGCTAAGGATATAGCTTAGTGTGAAGTCTCAGGGCTTGACCCCCAATCAATAAACAAAAAATTAAGGTGTGTCTTCATCCTCAGTATTCATTGGATCTGAAAGTGTACAACTTTTGGCTGTTTTCCAAAGTCAAAATGGCCATGAAAGGTAAACATTCTGAATCAGTCCAGGACAAGGGGAAGGCCACAACAGTTCAACTAAAAACTTATAAATAAAAAAGACTTCCAGAGCTGTTTTATAAACTAGTAAGAACGACAGGATAGGGCTCAAAGTGTTGCTCAGTGGTTAAAAGCTCAAGGTCCCGGGTTCAATTCCCTAGCAAACCACATAAGGTAGATATGGTGTTGCAGTCCTGTAATCCCAGCACTTGGGAGGCTGAGGAAGGAGGACTGCCATGAATTTGAGGCCAGACTGGGCTACATAGTGAATTAAGGACCAGCCTGGACTACAGAGTGAGATCTTGTCCCTCACAAAAAAAAGAAAGAAAGGATGAGTGAGTTTGGGATAAAAAAGGAATAGGCTGAGGAGGGCTAATGGCATTGTGTCTTTTACTATAATAATTTTTTTAAAAATCTAAATATTTTTTATCACACCTCATATATTTGCTGCTTGATGTATTTTTTATAGGAGTCACTGAAAGAATGAGTATGATTAGCAGGTTGTAAAGTCTATATAACATATGCTCTTTGATTCCTTGTGGCTGTTTAGTTTATTAAGTGCCTAATTTAACTTTATTTATTTATTTATTTATTTATTTGAGACAGGGTCTCACTTTGAAGCCCAAGCTGGTCCTAAACTCACTATGTAGCCCAGGCTGGTCTTGAACTCACAGCAATCATCCTGCCTTAGCCTTCCAAGTGCTGGGATTATAGGCATGCACCACCATGCCCAGCTTTATGTGGTACTAGGGAATTGAACTCACAGCCTTGCACTTGCTAGGCAAGTGATTTAACTGCTGTGCCATTCCTCCAGCCCCTAAGTGCCTAATTTATATATGGGCTATTACGGAGACATACAGCCTTGTCATTAGATAAGAACAGAAAAGGGCCCCTCCTTGTCCAACCCCTCGGTTCTGTAGCCTAGAACCAGAGTTACCTCAATCCGGTTGAACTCATCAAAACAAGCCCATGCTCCAGCCTGGGCTAGCCCCTTGAAGAACTTCCCCATGGCTTTGTAATCCAAACCATCTGAACAATTGAAGACCACACACTAGAAAGATGGAGAGTAGAGGCACATTCAAGACAGATTTCATCACCCTGGAATTACCCAGCACCGTTGAGTAAGGATGGGGCTTCTAAACAAGTGGGAAACCCAATTTGCCTATTGAACCATCCTGAACAGCCTCAGTTTCTTGGACATACATCCAGAGTCTGGTAGGAAGAGAAAGTAGCAAGGGATGACATTTCCCCACCTGCTTGGCCAAAGCTTTGGCCAGATCTTTGGTAGTTTCTGTCTTGCCTGTTCCAGCTGGACCCTCTGGAGCACCCCCAAGGTTCAGCTTCAAAGCACCCATCAGTGTCCTAAAGGGAAAAAAACAATAACTCAGTGCCTGAATCCCTACATGAAAATGGGTTTTTGTTTATTCTGAATCATAAAAATAGTTAAAAATTTCCTCCTGATTGTACTGTCAACACATCATCATTGAAAAAAATTCTGCTTTACACAGCACTGTAAACCTACAGCAGACACAGTGCTTGGTATAAGGACAGCAGCCATAAACATGTGTTTGAATAATTCAATGAATAAAGGAATGCTAAGCAAAATAAATAAAGTAAAAGTGAAAATACTCATAACCTCAACATTCCAACGATTACCAGTGATTACAGAATGGTGAAAATAAATACATTTCTTCCACTGAATTACGAATGCAATTCCATATCCTCAGTGGATGAATATAGCTCCGGGCATGTGGTAGGTACAGGATGAATGTTAGAAATAAATGATGTGATAACTGGTTTCATAGCCCTTGGTATAAGTTTTTATAATTTCTGTTAACACACTATCTTGTAATTTTCTGGACATGTCTACACCAACATTGCCTAGATTTTGGATTCCTTAAAGTCATGGGTAATACACAAAAAGTTCAAGAAATGGTTGTTCATTAGGACTGTAATTAATAAGAGTGTATTGTATTTGGGATTTTAGCTAAATGAGTAGATCACAGCTGTTTTTGTCATGGGGGAAATGAGTATATGAGATGACTGATACGCTAAGTTCTTCCACTCTAGTAATCACTTTACTATTTTGTAACTTATATAACCCAGTTGAACATATTAAGTGTATGCAATTATTTACAAAATTATTTACAAAAAGAAATTGTTAAATAATTAGAAAAGGGTGTGTTGGTACAGGCCTGTAATCCTAACACTCTGGGATGTGGAGGCAGAAGGATCGTAAGATCAAGTACAGACCGGGCAACTTAGAATCTTGATGAGACCCTGTCTCAAAATAAAAAAACAAAATGGATAGGGATGTAGCTTAGTGAAAATTCCCTAGGTTCAATCCTCAATATCAAAAAGTAAGTAAAATTAACGAAGAAATAAAAAATCACAGAACAGAAGCTGGAGGAATGGCTCATTGCCCAGCAAGTGCTAAGTACCTGAGTTCGATTACCCAGTACCATGTAAGCTGGGCGTGGTGGCACATGCCTGTAATCCCACCAATGGGAGGCTGAGACAGGAGAACTGCCATGAGTCCAAGACTAGCGTGGGCTCCATCGTGAGATTAGGACCTGCCTGGGCTACAGAGTGAGACCCTGTCTCACAAAACAAAACAAAACAAAACAAGAAAATCACAGAACATAAGAAATAAATGACTGAAGATTTTGAAAGGAGAAATTACACTTAGGTATTGGTTTTATGATCTAAAAAAAAAAATCACTCCAAGGAAAAAAATAAAAAAGCAAAAACCCCTAAATATCACAACATAGACAAGTTTACAAAGCTAGAAAACCCAATAAATGTGGCAAAGTGCTTTGCTGAGAGCAGAGTGATGATATCACATCACTAGACTTGGTCAGAGCTTAGAGATCCTTGTCTGCATATCCTTGCCCTGCGCTGTGTATCTCTGGGCCAAAGGCTATCCAGGAACCATGTTGGTTACTGCCATTGCACACGCTCCTACATAAGTACCATGCCATTGTCACGGTTACAAACCGACGTTCTACTGGTTGGTTCAAATGTATTCATTTGCCCAAGGACTTCTGGTTCTCATTTGTAACTGGAAGGCCTAGTTTTCATGCTTATCTCTGGGTCTATGGTGACCAATGGCAAAATTCTGAAATGTGAGAATCTAAAAAGGAGAGGGTAACAAATCCGGAGACTTCCTCCCCACGGACTTTTCCCTCTGAACTTCTCTGTCTACTCCGCCAGCGTGGCAGCCCCATAGTTTGTTTACCTGTAGCAGCGGTCCGTGAGGGGAGTGATCACCAGCCGGGGGGAGTTTCCCAGGTACTCGTAGCCATACAAGGCTTCTGTGGTTATCATGTGCACATGCACATCCTTTGCCTCCCAGTAGTAGCGCAGCTGTGACATCCACTGAAAATCATTCAGATCAGAGACCTTGTCCTCACACAACTTGGCCACCACATCCCGGGCTATAGGGACACAAGTGTAGAAACACACACACACACACACACACACACACACACAGAGAGAGAGAGAGAGAGAGAGAGAGAGAGAGAGAGAGAGAGCCATCAGAACTGCCCCAAACCTCAACAGACCCTAACATTAAAGGATGTTATCAAGGCTGTCTCTGATTCTCCAGTTTCAGGCTCCATGACCCTCCTTCCCCTCCCACAACCTGCAGGCAGCAATATCACTCAGAAACTGGTCTTTACTTTTTCACAAGGATCCAGACATAAGACTTACTGCACTGCCTTTTCTCAGGCAGTGAAAGAGAGGTACTGAGTGTTCACATGCTGAAATCAGACTGCCTTGGTTCACATTCCGGTTTCACCATGAACCAGCTGTGTAACTCTGGGAAAGATACTCAACCTATCTCTTAACTGCATAATCCATAAAATGGGGATAATTTAATACAAACCTTGAATAATTATTATGAGGACTAAATGTTTAACACACTCACACACAGCCCAAACTATGTCCAGCAGATAAAAACCTTACATATACACATACAATTAGCTACTGTTATTATCCCTAGATTCTTGCAGAACTAGCCCAGGGGTTTTTGTAATATGCAGCAACCTCAAATGTTGTCATAGGACAAATATGACATATTGATCCTCTTTTCAGCCTCTAGGATAAGCTAGGAGAATGCAATCTGCCTGGTCTAAGTTAGTTATCTCGGGGAGGTGTTCCATTGAGTCCATGATTACATGAGGTCTTTCCACCTGAGTGGCTGAGAAACCAGCTGGGAGATGTATTTCCTGCTTTCCTCCTTTCTCTAAGATGTGAAACTAATTTAATTTTCTCACAGTGACAGGAACCCTGAAGCTGAAGACCAGATACAGGTTTATAAGATCATTAATTATCTTTTAAGTGCCCTGCAGAGTGAGGACCACTGAGATCTATGAGCTAGCACAGTGGGCTTGAAACTAGGATCTCAGAAATGTAATTCTGATAAGAAACATTCTGCAAGTCTCCTCCTCCCTCTCTCTGAGGGAGGAGTTTTATTCATCACAGTAATAGCTAAAGCCTTGCAGAGAAGAGTCCTCGAAAAGAATTACAGCAATAGCTCTTCCACCCTTCCCGAGGAATTTACTGTTCCCTCAGGTTGCTGAGAGAACCCACGGGATGATGGCAGGAGTAGGGGCTGCATGAGAGTTCTCAGAGGATAATCTCAAGAGACTGATATAGATTACCTTCTTCATCCAGTTCATGCACATGTGTGTGCACGCACATATGCATGAGTGCACACCTGTATGTTTACCTGACCAGTCTGGGCAGTAACCATACCGGCATTTATTATCCCTACAACTGGGTATGTGGCCTTGTGAGGAGCACATGCTCCCTCCTCTCTCCCTGATTTTATGCTTGTCTATTTGTATGAAATCAGACTGAAATGAACATCAGCCCTGAGGGAATCAGATGCACAAACTGCCAGTGGGAAGCTAGTATGTGAGCAAGTGAGGAGCTGTTCCCAGGCAACTAGCCTGGTCCAGCCCTAGTTTCCTTGGTGATGATGAAGTGAAGGTGTAGAAGTGGTTTGTTTTATATAATGACCACATTTTTTCCTCCTCCTCCTCTTCTGTTTTTTTTAAAGGAAGAGCTGGACGGTATCACTTCTTACCACCCCTCCCTGCCTCACTGCCCATTTCCAGTCCCTTGGATTTGAATCCAGACAGAGAATGCTACTCTGTTGCTTCCTGTTACTTATATTTCTAAACACCGGCTTTTTAAATCTCTGAGATGTATGTGAAAGTGAGAAAATTCAAACCCTTACTACAAAGCTTGGAACCTTGGAAGCATTCAATAAGGTGAGTGGTGGCTAGCTCAAGGAAATCACTCACTTTGTGTGTGACTCTCACAATGGCTTTGGCCATCACAGTCTTGGCAAAAGGTCTATCAATAGGGCCCCTGGAATTAGGGTTGGGGATAGCAGGAAAAATATAAGATAGGGGAGACACACAGCCCTCTGACATTGGCTCCTCTCCTAACTCCCTTCCCATCACTCTCAGTTGGAGAAGTTTCTCTTGATAGAGAAGGAAATCCCAAATCATTCCACTCAGGAGATATAAAAGACAAAAACAGCTGTCACTCCTAGATGGTCAGTCACTCAGGACCTCTCCTTGCTCACCATGGACATCAATGACAGTGAGGGCCCCAAGGGTGAGGCGAGCTCCGCTGCTCAGCTTCCCTCGCACCAGCTCCACAATCTGTGCAATCTGGTCATTGCTCTTTTTCAGAAAATCCTGGTTAGGGCACATGTGGGGATAAGTGGTTAAACTGGGTCCTCTTCTGGCCATCCCATTTCAGGGACTGACATCTTTAAACATCCAGTGATCCGAGCTAGACACTTGGATGTCATCCTCAAGACATCCTTTCTCTCACATCCAGTCACAACCTCTAGGTGAATCTTAAATGCATTATCCTAATTGAAAGAAGCCTCACTTGGGAAAGCTACATACTATATTATTTTACTTCTACAATATTATAAAAAGGCAGAACAGGCAAAGTGCCACAGGCTTAGAGTAGGGAAAGAGTTGATTACAAGGGACATGAGGGAATTTTTATAGAATGTGGAACTGTTCTATAGCTAGGTTGTGATGGTGATTACATGACTGCATGAATTTGTCAAAACTTAGGACTATGTCTAAAATTTCTTAATTTTACTACATATAAAGTGTTTAGTAAGTTGTAATTTAACCAAAAATTCTGAATTTTTTAGATTAAAAGAGAAAAAGATGTGAAAATAAAATGCTTTTTTCTTATCACAAGTTCTATCTTCTATGTTTGCTGAATCTTGGGCCTGACCCCCCAAAAACAGATATACAGTGGAGAAATCACTTAAATTTAGATTAGCCCACTTGAAAGGACTATAGATTAGATGAACGTTATCAGTGTTGATTTCTTGATCTGGATCATTTTACTGTGCTTATGTAAAAGGCAAACATTTGGGAAACCTGGATAAAGGGAATATGGGCACTCTTAGTGTTATTTTCATAATATTGTCTGTAAACCTGATATTTCAAAATGAAAAGGTAGAAGACAAAAATGATTTTTTAAAAAGGAAAAGAAATGCCCCGCGATAGAGTCAAATCCAATTTTCCCTACTTTCTAGGGATGTGGTTCTAGACAAATTGTTTTGAGCCTTTGGGTCTTAGTGTTCTGGTCTGTCAAATATAGATAATTACAGCTCCTTCTATAAGCTGTTTTGAGAATGGAGATAGTGTAGGTAAAGCACTAGGCACAATATATGATGTGGATCAAGCATCCCAGAAAGGGTGGTGGTTGTATTAATAATAAAGTGCCTGGCACAATGCCTTCTCTTTACCCTTAGACTATCTGCAAAGCCTTCAGTAAGAGGCTACATATCTCTTAGCCACAGTTATTATAACTCTACAGTTATTTTAGACCAAAGTGCTTTCAGTTGCTGGAATGTACCATGCTTCCCTCCATTTTCTTTCTCCCTCCCCCCACTTTTTTCCTTCCCCTACCTTTCTTTCCCCTCCCCTTTATGATGCTGGAAATGAATCTCAGAGCATCATGCATGCTAGACAAGCATTCTAGCCCTGAGCTATACCTCCAGTCTACTCTGCTTTTCATCTTCAGAGTTTTGTACATTCTATTACCTCTTTGTGGAATACTCTTCCTCCTGTTCTCTGGTTAGCTAATCTCTGCTCATATGCTACAGTCTGGATCTGGAGTGTCTCTTAACAAGTCTCATGTATCTGGAACTGTGTGCTCTTGGGGGATGGGGCCTGGCTGGAAGGGGCAGATGCTTTGGGGCCTGACCTGAAAGGATTTTGTCAACTTGATGAGACTGAGGGACACCTGTGCCAGAGCTTACAGGTGTGTGTTAATGACTTATGGGCCAGGAAGTGAGGAAGGGGCACTCATCTTAGGTTTAAGGAGTCCTACCTGGGCAGCTTGAAGTAATTAAAGAAAAAAGCATTGTTACAGCTTGGTCTTGGGAAATCTCTAGCCTTGCCAAAGTCTCCAGATGTGGGTTTGCTCCTCACTTCGCTTGGCTTTCTGTCTGCAAGGGGGTGAGCAGCTTTCCAGCCTCTGTCATGTGCTTCCATCATAGCTGGACTGCGTGAGACCTTCTAAACTCGAGCTAAATCTCTCCTCCCTTAAATTGTAGACGTCAGGTATTTTGTCCCAGCAACAAATAAGCAACTAAGACACCACATTTGAGGCCTTTCCTTAGATACTACTTTTTGGGGGCTCTTCCCTACTTCTAGCCCCTCTCTCATGTATCCCCATTGTTTCTGTACTTTCTGGATCTTTACTCTTCTCTTATCAAGGTCTATACAGGAGCCTTTTTATTCTTCCACGAGGTCAGGGACAATAGCTGTTTCATTTCCCTCTAACCCCCTTTGCCTAGTGGTGATCCCATAAAGAGAAGATACCAAATATATATTTGTTCAGTGAATAACAAGTGGGTGGATGAATACATTTTCCAGTATAAATACCTAATTCCTTGGGATACCAAGGAATATCATTCAGTATGAATGCACTCCAGGTGTTGGCTATGTGATAGGAAACATCCTCCTTGTCTACAGGTAGGAAAAGGTGGGTAGCAAGATATAGTCACAAAAATCAGATGTCTTTAAGCTTCTGAAGTTCAGAATATGTACATGAATTATCAATGTGGAATCAGTATAAATTTGAAACTTGGCCAAGTATTGATGTTCTAGGGCTAGGGGAAGAGCAAGATGTTAGTACACCTGCCTAGCAAGCTCAAGGCCCTAGGCTCAATTCCCTAGCTCCACATAAGCTGGGCATGGTGGAGCACACCTGTAATCTCAGCACTTGGGAAGCTGAGGCAGGAGGATTGCCTGAGTTTGAGGGCAGCCTGGGCTACAAAGTGATTTCAAGGCCAGCCTGGACTATAGAGCAAGACCCTGTCTCAAAAAAGTATTGATATTCTAATTTTTAATGAATAAAGAAAAATGAAATAAATTAAAATATATTCTGGTACACAGCCAATACTCTATAGAGGGGAGTTACAGGTCTGACAAGAGAATTAAAAGAAATATTAATACCATGGCAAAAAGGTTGGGATGGAGTCATCATTCATTCATTCAATGAATGTTTACCAAATATCTGCCATGTGCTTGGCACCACATTAACTCCTACAGATCTAACAGTGAGCAGAGCAGAAAAGGCCTCTTCCCTCTTGGGTTTACATACTGACATCTGAGTACTGAGGAATTCACTAGCATCTTATTTAACTCTAAAACCATAGTATTACATAATACAAAGTGACAAATGCTTTTTATTTTATAGACAAGAAGCCTCAGACTCAGGTTAAGTAAGTCGCCGACGCTCACAGCAAATTCTGAACATGTTAGGATTTGAACTCATGTCCATCCACCTTCTGCACTTTCAATCACTGACGTCAACTGACTGGAATGCATATTTCAATATGATGAAAAACAAGCACCTGAGCTGTTTCACTGTCAAGAAAAAGCTGAAGAAAGGGCTGGAGGTGGGTTTGTTTGGAGACAAACAAACAGGGAGAAACAGGGAGTAATGAAGGATAAGGGGAAAACAGAGGTCTCATGGCCTAGGAAGAAGATGGAGATCTCTCTTTATGGAAATACTGTCAGTTTGATCTCTGGAAACAAAGACAAATAAAACTTGGAAATTCTGTAGCCCAGAATTTATGGCTGGGAAGTGTAAGTAGTCTTGCACTATAGACTCAGAGGGCATCTTCAATTCCAAATTCTCCGTTTCACTGTCCCCACAGAGCCCCTGGTTTCTGTGATGCCATGGCCCAAATTATTTTTGTTTAAAAAATAAAACACACCCATTCAAATTATATGCCATTAAATTCTAGTTGATGCCTGGCTTTCCTCCAAAAGCTTCACATGGGCTCACTTACCGGCAGGGTGTTTTCCACCAGGGCTTCAGAAACCTCCTTGGTCCAAAAGATGGAGGAGACACAGATAACTACTTGGCCGGGCCACTGCAAGACCCATTTGTTACGAGCAACCTAGGAAGGGTCAGTGGCTTTGTTTAGGATACACTCATCACACGTGGTTTAAACTAACTTTCTAAACACATGTCCCTCTCCCCACAATGAAAAAAAATCCTCTCCCTCCCTCCAATACTATGAGGCCTGATACCTTGAAGATTATTGATTTATGTCTTCCTTTCTGAAGTTTATGAAAAACAAAAATACCACCAATAACCTCATCAACTTTGCATTTTTTATGTTCCCATCAGTGATTATTTTATAGTTATAAATAAGATGGTGTTCACAGAAGATCCATAACTACTCTTTTTTTAATGGCTCTATAACATTGCAGTATAACGTTGCAGTACTGTGTCAAAATCTTCTTAGGCATGTCTTATTCCACTTTTTTTCTAAAGTCCTTATCAGGATAATTTGGGAACAGGCTATGGCTGCTTTTGTAAGTAAAGTTTTATTGGAACACAGGCATGCTCATTATTCACATATTGTCTATGTTGCAATTATGTCTCATTGGTTCACTGTCCTAGACAAAGCAAAATAGCTGCAATAAGAATATGGCCCCAAGACCTGAAAATGTTCACTACCTGGCCCTTCACAGAAAAAGTTTGCTGTCTTTTGCAACAAATCTGCTTTATGAAATGATTTCATACTGATAATTGTTACTCTTTATTTTTTTTATTTAGATCATAGCAAAAAAACAAAATTGGTCTTTCATTTACAATGCAAACACCACTGTGAGGGACAGCAGGGTCTGTCCTAAATATTTTAGTGTGAAGGTATTAATTGAGTAGGTTTTGCATGACGGAAGGGTTTTGGAAATGGGTATGAGGCCCAGAAGCAAGAAAAGGCACTTAAAACAGAGGAGACAAACTTCAGAGTCTGCCAACATGAACCTTGCCAGCATCTTGCTGAAGAGTTGTTGTGACTAATTCTTTAGATTTTGTGTTATACTTGTTTCCCTCAAAGCTTTGGAACTTTAATGGGTAATGCCATCCATGGCATATACAATGTAAGTGAATGCTTACACTGGATCGGGCTCTACAAACCTTCTACCATCAAGTCCACACTACAGGGAGGACTGGCCCGTAGCAATCAGAAGGCTCCTGCTAACCCTCTTTTCTTGTATCACCTATTTCTGAGGGCAAACATTTCACCAGAATTATGTTCAGTGTCACAGGATTTATAGGTAAAGGACAGAGAGGCACAGAGAAAAAAATTGAACTGATATTTAGCCTTTTATCCAAAGTTTCCTTTACGATACCAATTCCCTGGCACATGTGCACCCTGGATCTGGTGTACCTTGACATACGCTTCAATACCACAGCCAATAACTTCCCGCATACTGGAAAGCATCATCTGCTCCACCTCCACCAGCCACTTTTCCACCATGCCCTGCAGAAAAAGACAGAGAGGCAGTAAGAGTCCATCATATTCCAAGAAGGCCTTGGGACTGCCCTTTCCCACGATTAAACTGGAGGCAGGCAAAGGCTTGCAACCTCTTCATGCAAGTAGTTCTTAACTATTTACTTTACTTTTATTTATAGTAATCTAGGAAATATGTGTGTGTGTGCATGCACATGGGTGCATATATGTGTATCTTATAAGGCAAAAGAAGATGTTTTTAAACATGTATTTCTTTCATGTTTTTTTCTGAAACAATTTGTCCAAGAGCAAAAGAGGTAGTCATGTTTCAATTAATAAAAATTTGTTTCTTTTTAATGATCAGAATTATTCCAGTGGCTTTCAAGTGTTTTATCTGGAGATCTTTAAACAATGTCTCTTTTACCTTCAGACTTTCTGATATTTATATGGGAAACAACCTAGGCATTTAAGTTTTGTTTAAAATTTTATTGGTAATCTGAATGTGCAACAAATTATTCTTGTTTAGAATTTCAGAGACCTGTGGAGATTGAATTCAGGCACCTGTAAGCTAGCTACCTGGTATCTGGCATGGTGTTAGTACTCTTGGTTGTTGCAGTTTATATATGTAGGTGGTAAAAACAGTCAACAGAAATTAGGTCAAGAATGCTTATCTATTTCCTCCCTAAAATGCTGCTGTGATTAGTAGGGATGGAGCTAATTTACATTGTACTCATTATAGAAACTGAGTGTGGTGGTGCAAGCCTGTAATCCTAGCACTCTGGGAGGCTGAGACAGGACAGCACATTTTAGCCCACTCTGAACTACTTAGCAATTTAGCGAGTCTCTGCTTCAAAATAAGAAAAATTTAAAAAGGGCTGGGTCATATAGCTAAATATAAAGGGCCTGAGTTCAATTCCCATTAACATAAAAATTTTAAAAAGAACCTATGTATGAACACCTGAGTTAAGGCATCAGATCTCTCATTGACTCTGTAATACTTTACTAGACTTAGAAAAAAAGTGCTCCAGGTAGCTGTCTATCTGACCAGATTAATTTTAACTGGGCTCTGCTTGTGAAGACCTAAGTAGCATCAGTTGTTACCATATGCAGATTTAATTCTAGCATGGCCATTTATTAGTTTTGTATCTTTGAGCAAAATTACCTTTTTCTTAACTGATTCTGGTTACTGCTTCCACATCAAGTTTTTGTGAGATCCTTCCACAAAGTTTAGTATGTCATGTGATTGACAATATAATCCTCATCTTAAGAGTTAGTAGACTGAGATGTGGAAAGATTAACTTCTCCAAATCACCCAGTTATTAAATTATGGAAATCAAGTGTTCCATATGCAGCACTAGAGCATAAAAAGGCTTAACCAGGCCCACCAAGACTAGGCTTGTTGGTACACACCTGTAATTTAGCACTGGGGAAGCGGAGGCAGGAGGATTACAAGTTTGAAACAATCCTGGGTTACACAGTGAGTTCAAGGCCAGGTTAAACTATAGAACAATATTGTGTCTCCCAAAAACTTAACAAGTATCCATTCTCTCTCCTCTCTCTCCTCTCTCTCTCTCTCTCTCTCTCTCTCTCTCTCCCCTCTCTCTCTCTCTCTGTCTCTCTCTATCTCTCTCTGTTTCCTCCTCCCCTGGTTTATTATAGAAAAAAGAAGTGAAAATAGATAAGGGGAGTTACTCTGGCATTAGCTGGATAGATATGCTTTATGAATGGAACAGTTTCTTTTTCTGAGCTGATCATGCCCACGACTTCCAGACCCTCTGTAAACTCCAGCTTGGCGATTCCTTCAAAGCACTTCTTCAAGTGCGGCTGTACTCGGAGGGGATCCTTTGTTTCGGACAAGATCTCCAGCAGCTCATCATTGGACAGGAAGAAGAACCTATTTCAAAGCAAAGGAGAATGGTAACTGAGACCTTAGAACTTCTATTTCAGCAAGGTGGCACTTCTAAACAGACAGGTCACACCCAGACAAGTACTAGCTATGCCCTAGGGACTACTCCAAAGCCTACTCTTCTTTACTGTTTTTCATCTGAGGCAAAGAAGGTGAAGATCGTTTTGACTATGACAGTAAGGAAAAGGATGAAAGCTGGTATCCATTAGTTTAATATGGGTACAGTGAAGTGCTACTAGTTGAAAGGAGCCTGGATAGATCAGGGTTTCTCAATATCGCTTGTACTTTAGAATCACTGCGGGAGCTTCTAAACATCCCATGCCAAGGTTCGAAAGCCCACAGATTCTAATATAATTGATCTGGGGTTGGACTTTTTAAAATCCTAGGTGGTTCCAATGTGCAGGTAAGTGTTGAGAACTACTGGGTAGAAAGAGGGAGAGAAAGGCTTCCTTGTCCTTCCTTCTGTCCAGGTATACCAGACAATCTCACAGATGTGAAACAGAAAAAGTTCACGTTAAAAATAAATCTATTTACACACAGAAGCCTCTACTATCTTTGAAAATAAAGATAATGAAATAGCTTTATTCTTTTTTCAGGCCCTAAAAGCAGCAGTAACATACAATAGAAAGTGTTCAATGATCAAACCTGTACTGTGACCATCTGGCTGAAATTTCTAAAATGGGGACACCATGTGATTACAGCCCTCACGGAACAAGGTGACAAAAATGTCCACTCTATCCAGCGAAGACCACAGAACCAGTTCAGTCTGTTAGTTTATTTTTACACTCTTGAATCTAGGCTGGTTGTGTGTTTTGTTTTGGCCAAGAGTCTACTGAACTGGAATTGTACAAGATCTAAATCTAAGTATCAAGAAGGCTTGATGGTTCCAGTTTTGTTGCTCTTAGAAACTCTGTGACTTATCATTGTGCACATAAATCCAGCCCAGTCTTTTGGAGGATGAAAGACATGTGGCCTAACTTCCTGCAGTCTCATCAAACAAGAAACCAACCACCAGACAAGTGATTAAGGCCATCAACTAGCAGCCAGATGAGTGAGCCCCAGTGAAGTCAAGCGAACTATGCAGCTAAACTTGCTCCACTATGCCATCCCACAGAATTCTGAGCTAGATAAATGATTGTTATTTTAAGTTTCTAAGCTTTTGAGTGTTTGTTACTCAGCAAAGCAAACTAATATCTACTTATTTGCAAGGTTGAGCAGATGGGATTTCAAAAATTATTTGTTCAGTATCCAATATCTAACACAGGTATCAGTTTCTCTAACTCCCAAGAGAAATTCCAAATGGATTTACCTTACCTCTGTCTCTATCATGTGTAACCATGAATAGGAGTCAATAATACAACTAAATAAAATCATTAAAATCATTACATATATATGTATATGTGTGTATATATATATATATATATATATATTTTTTTTTTTTGAGACAAGGTCTTGTTCTGTAGTTCAAGCTGGTCCTGAATTCACTATGAAGCCCCGACTGGTATTGAACCCATAGCAATACTCCTGCCTGGCATTCTATATTTTCAAGATTATGTGACTATGAATAACATTTTCAAATTATTGTCAGAGCTTTTCATCTTTATTTTATAAAAATGCAGAAATTTTGAAATGTGTGTATTTTTGTATAGGGGTGTATGTGTCTAACTTAGGGAGATAATGTGGCTCAAACACGTTACATGACTAAGTATCATATCTGGATTTCGTGGGCTTGATACCAGGTTGGCCATTTATCAGTTCTGTGTCTTTGGGCAAATTATTGTTTTCCTACTTATAAAATGAATAATAATAATATATTCACATTTTATATGATCATTTTATGGACTAAAGTTAATAAATAACAAAAGCACTTTGAACAGTGTCCTAATATAAAGCAAACACTCTATTAGTGTGGGCTGTTCATACTTTATTAGGAATGACAGCAGTAGGCACAGAACTCAAATTTCAAAGAAATCTCCGGCATGTCCTGAGTTTAATCTTCTCAATTCTGTGCTTCTAAGTCAGGGCTTCTACTAATTGTGCTATGTTCAGGTTATCCAATATGGAAGCCACTAGCCACAAGTAGCTATTTACATTAAAAATTAATATTAAATAAGTTAAAAATTCACTTTCTCAGTGAATTTGCATCTAAACTGCTCAAGACCCACATATGATAATGGTTACTATACTGGAAATCTTAAGTATAGAACATTCCTATTATTGAAGAAATTTCTGATAATACTGCAGTAAATAAATAACAAGGGCATTTCTGAATTACCAATAAAAATCCCAACAAACTATTTTTTGTAGAAAACAAGTGATTTTGTTTCCATATAAAGAAACATTATAAAGCAAATTAGGATGAAACCTACATCCTGATCACAGTCAAGTGACATGCCGCAACCATCCAGTGACCCAGACACAGATGGATTTTCAGGAGTGAGGACCTTCCCTTCTAAAACTAGCCCTCCAAAGCTACTCTGATTTTTATGCAGAACATTACTTTTTTGTGGAAAAAGCATACTTATAAACTTACCTACTAGAAACTTCAAATTTTGATGGCATAAAAAGCTTAGCTGGCATTTTTCAAGCACACATAAGTGAACTATTTTACATGTACTAGCTCAGTGATGTGCACAGCAAAAATATAAAGCAGAAGCCTTTATTAGTATTATATCCAAGTGCTGCTGTGGCAAGCCTGATGATCAGACAGATTTGCTCTAAGTCTTAACACTAACAAAATACAAAAGTTGGGACTATGAAAAGGGCAGACCTCATTCCTGGAAGTTGTTTCTTTGGGGAATGGAGACTAGGAAATGTGACAGATATATCAAAGCCAAATCTCAGAATGAAAAATGTAATTCTATCTATATCCAATTCAAGAACGTAACTCCAAATAAGAAAACAATACTGGATACCTGGGGAAAAACAGTCTCTTCTTCTCCAAGTAATCATTCAGCCCCCTCTGGATGTCTTCCAAAAGAGTGTTGGCTTCTTGAAGCCTCTCGGTCACCCTTGGCTGATCTCCTGCTACTAGAACCCTGGGATCTTTCACCTGAGTTCCATTCAAAACAAGGTAAAAGTCATCACAGGTCCCCAGTTCTCAGACTGGTTGTGGTTATGAATGTGTCACCAGCCCATCATCTAATCACATCCCCTGCCAAGCTAAAAGCTTCCTAATCCTCCATCCCATAGGAATGAGTGTTCATTTAACATGGCCTTGGGTACCTGAAACCAATGGAATCAATTACAATTTAATTTCTGGGAGTTTAGAGTTAAGACCATGACATTCTGATCTGGGATGGCCTCTTTAATTGGATAGGGGGGCTCTGGAACTGGGTGAGGGCTGTCACTGCCATGTGACTAAGTGACAGAGCAAGCCACAATGTAGAGAGAGATAGAGGCAGGTATGGAAAGAGGAGCGAAGGTCAGAGGTATAAAGAGTATTCGTGAATTCCTGAGAGAGTGCTGAGTTCTAGATCCATCCTTTTAGGAGAGCTGGATACATTTTCTGCCCTTGGGTTCCATGAGATATTCTTTTGGTCTTTTTATCTGAACTACCCTGAGTAAGGTTCTACAATTTACAGCCAAGGAAACTTGACTAATATAAATTAGCTCTGCTGGCTGGATCATACAAATTCTCAGTTATCTCATTCCTATAAACAACCAGAGCAGATGCATTCCTCCAAGATAAGTTCTTGGTTAACACATCCCAGTTTAAGCACATTCAATTTAAAAGAGAAATTAGACTTCCTAAAAGGTACTCCAACTGTCTTGTATGTCCAAAGAAATTCTCATTTTTCAAGGCTTGGTTCCAGTATTACCTACTCTGCAGTTCCCTTTGACATTCAGGAAAGTAAATCATTCAACTGTATTTTACACACTTTGTATTGATATATATGTTACAGATTTTTTTTTAAAAAAAATCTAAATTCATGTCCTCACAAGACAGCAAGTTCTATGAAGACAGAAAATATATTCTTATACTCTCAAAGTATGTTCTGGCTCCAAGCATAATGTCTGAGTCATTGTAGTTACTAAACTAACATTTGCTAAATAACCAAGTAACCATATGAACAATTATTTGACTTCTAAAAGGATTCTAAATTTATAGAAAATGTTTGTATTATCCTATAAATGCTAATACTTATCTTTAGAGAGTTAAGATTTTAAATTTTCTACTTTCTATCTTACATATTTCTATGTGTAATTTTTTGAGGTAGAGTCTTCTTCTTGGTCCTGAACTTTCTATGTTACATATTTCTATGTGTGACTGTTTTTGTTTTTGAGGCAGAGTCTTGTTCTGTGGTCTAGGCTGGACCTGCATTCACTATGTAGCCCAGGCTGGCCTCAAACTCAAGCCTCCCAAGTCCTGAGATTACAGGAATGTACCACCATGTCCAGTTTATGTGCTGAAATTGATCCCAGGGCTTTGGGCTTGCTAGGCAAATGATCTAATCAATGTGCTATGCCCTCAGCCCTATATTTTTGATAAATTAGAAAAAAGATATTTAAAAATATCAAACTCAAATTTACTTAACAGTTTCAAGGGACATGACCATAATGCACAAAGAGGGACATTTATCTGTCCAGCAGCCAACTGCCTATCTCTCTTGCTGGTGAGACATGCTAGGAGGTAAGGCTTACCACTTGGGACATGAGTGATTTCCAGTAACTGTCAACAATGCCAAATTTCTTGCCCTCTTCTGGCATCTGGGCTATGATATCCTCTGAACTGAAGATAGGTTCCAGGTAAAGCCAAGTAGCTTGACACTTCAACCAGGCATCCAAGTTTTCCTGCACACGAACTAGCTTTTCTTCCCATTTCTGTGAATTTAGCATTCCATATCTGTATCACTAAGCTGCCAACACTGTGCCACAGATCAAGTGACCAAACAAACGAATGTATCCATTCATTTAGTCATTCACTCACTTGCTTAACAAATACTTGACTGTCTTTTATGCACTGTTACAAGGCAATGTGGATATAGCAACAAACGCAACAAACAAAAGTTTGTGCTCTCAGAGCTCACATTCTGGTAAGATAACACAGTTGTCCTAATGCTGATTCTGTGATAAATGAGGACCTGAATGCTTTACAAATGGGAAGTCAATTTCATTCAATAGCCTTATTACCAAATCTCACTTTAATAATGCAGAAACTAAGATACAATAGCTCTAGTAGCTTTCCAAAGGTCACATAACTAATTAGAAGCAGAGCCAATACTCAAACCCAGGCAGCCTGGTTCCCAGTTTGTGCCCCTGGCCTCAGTCACTTCTATAATGAGTAAAGGAAGTCAACTCCCTACTCTCATGTAGCTCAGTATTTTAGATTACTATGGGGCCATAAGTAACTTTCTAAATATATTTTTATTTGATGTATTTGAATCTCATGTTTTCTTTAAGCAGACTGTTACAATGGCTCAGCATGCCACATTCTTACTATTAATCTTTTCTTTCCTTCCTTCCTTTTTTTTCCTTCTTTCCTTCCTTTCCTTCCCTCCTTCCCTTTCTTCTTTCTTTTTGTGGTACTGGAGATCAAGCCCAGGGACTCTGCACTGAGCTACAACCCCAGCCCATTTTTATTTCTGATTTTGATAGGGTCTCACTAAATCATTAAGTTACTCAGTCTGGACTTGAACTTGTGGTCCTCCTGCTTCAGCCTCCCAGACTGCTGAGATTATAGGCCTGAGCCACTGGGCCCAGATCACTATTGTTTTCACTGTGTGGTCTTCCTTTCTTCTTTTCCATTCAACAGAAAGTTAACTTCCTGTATTAACTTAACTTGAACACCTCTCTAATAAATAAAGAGCTTATAATATGGCATCACAAAACCCACAACCCCATTTCTTCTTACCCGGCATTCTGTCTCTATTGGCTTAACATATGGGGACCCACACATGGTCTGAGTCTTTACTGTGTGATCATCCAGTAGCAGCTGAATGTCATCAATTGCACACAAGATGCTTGTATCCTGCAAATAAAAATGTCCTTCTCCATCAAAACCATCAGATACTTGACATACACTCTATTTATTTTTCTGGTTCCAGAAAGTCTCACACTTTAGAACTCCACCCTTGGGACAAGCATCTACATCTTAAAGAGACAAGAATTTCTATTTTCTGGGCTGGAAGAATGGCACAATGATTAAAGCACTTGCCTAGCAAGTAGAAGGCCCTGAGAACCACATGAAAGCCAGGTGTGGTGGGCACTCAGGAGGCTGTGGCAGGAGGATTGCCCTGAGTGCAAGGCTAGCTTGGGCTACATAGTGAATTCAGGAGCAGACTGGGCTACAAAGTGAAACCCTGTCTCAAAAAATAAAATAAAATTTTAAAAATTTCTATTTTCTTCACTGAAAATGTTCTTAAAGACACTCTTGGCCAACTCCTTTGAAGAAATCAAATATAGTCTAATTCCAGACCTGTAACTAGAGTCTATTTGTGGAGAAAGACATCTGTTTCCTTTTCTATGCTCCTGTTTCTCTGTCCACTGGCTTTCCTGCCTCTCTTCTCCCTCAGGCAAGATCAGCTGCTAACCTGACTGCTTAGGCCTAGACATGCATGCTGCAGCCATCTCAGAATCATTACTGTGGTTATTTAAAAATAAAATATCTTTATTTCAATGTATATGCATTTATTTTAAAAACAGCTATTAAGTTGACGGGGTACGAATACTTGTGTAGACTTGATTTATTAAATTGTTTAGAACTAACTGCTTCACATCCAAAGCTATTACATTGTATTTTTTTTTTGTTATGTTTTGTTTTGTTTTTGGCATACAAGCACTAAAAAATACATAGACAAAAAGGCCAAGATAGTTTGGGAATCTCTGTCCTATCCATTTGATGGATCATAATTAATTATTGTGCCTTCAAGGTTAGCTTCTGGAAGTACTTTTCTTGTGAGCCATTGTGACAAGCTACAAGGGGTTGGTCCCCCGTGGCAGGCCTGACCTTTTTTTTTCTCTGTTTTCATTTAACACTATATCTGGGTAGCTACATTTGAGTTTAGGGTGTATTTTCTCTTTGATGTTTCACAGTTATCTCTGCACTGGGAGATGTCCAGCTGTTAATAGAATGGTATCTTCCTTCCCATTTTTCTGTTAACTCTTATCTGTATTTACTTCAGTCAAAAACTCTCAAGATGGGCAGAAATTAAGGAACTTTTCCCATATTCCCTAGCTGAACTACTTATACCGGCCCAACAACCTCTGCAGCAGTATCTAATCTAGTCAGACCATGCAGCACCAAGCTTCTAGGACTCACAGGGCCTGACCTTGCTAGGAGAGGCCCAATAATGAGTGCATGTCCCCTGGTTCTCCTTCTTCCCATTGGCTCACCCAGAGTTCTTCCCCTTATGCCCTCCCTTACCCCCGGTACTGGAGAGCAAACACAGGGGTGTGTCTCCACCTAGGTACATCCCAACTCTTTCATTTTGAGAGAGGATCTCATCGAATTGCCCAGTTTGGCCTTGAACTTGCAATCCTCCTGCCTCAGCCTCCCAAGCAGCTGAGATTATAGGCATGCAAGCCACGCCAGGGTCATTCATAGCTCTAGTCTAATGTGAACTCAAGGCATCATGGCTACTGAAACCAAAAGGGGAAAGAGATCACAGGAGGATAACACGTATCCCAGAGGAGAAGGAAGATAAGGTAACTTTTAGGGTTGCTGTTCTTAATCCACACTAAATGTTAGAAAAACTGAGAGTGCCTTAAAACACTGACACCCAGGCACCATGAGGGTAGTATTTCAGGTGGTTCTATGGTGCAGGGAAGTAATGTCAGCACTGCTCTAAGAGATGATGATATACTGAATGCAAGCCTCTGCTAGCTGTCTCCGTAGTTTACAGAGAAGTAGCCTCCATTCCTACCCTATGCTCTGTCCCAAGAGCAAAGCAGATCTCAGACAGCCTGGTCCAATGCACCTATACCTGAGTACTGTACAAATTCATCTGTTATCTGTAGATGCCAGTGTGTGTGTGTGTGGGGGGGGACCATCTACATGTTTACTATTCCACCTATTGTCTGTGTCTCTGGAAACTTGTTAGAACTACAGAACTTCAGGCCCTATCACAGACCCAGTGGGTCAGAACCTGCAGTTCAGTGAGATCTCTAGGTGAGTCCTGTCCCAAGATTGGAGAAGCCCTAGACACTATCTGGCCACATGTGCTTCTAAGGGTCCTCAGGAGCACCGGAAAGTGACTCAAGCTCTGCTCTCTCTGGAGAACTGCTTGTTCAGGAGGATTGCTCAGTTCCTTTGCTCTGAGGAAGCTTATTACTCAGCATCAGCAAGCTTTTCCAGTGGTGTCTGAGAGGAAGGAGGGCTGACCAGAAAGGCAGACAGAAGTAAACAATCCAAATGTAAGGGGTCATACTTCTCTGAGTTCTGCTACAATGTAGGATGAATAACCTGCTCAATCCACTACATAATAAAAGGTACTGTTTTCAGGGGGCTGCTGTTGAAATGAGACTCACAGTGTCCCTGTATTTCACGAAGTTGAATGTCAAGTTGGCCCAGTCTGACTTCATTTTCTCCAAGTTTTTCTCCAGGGAATATTCCTTACTAGCGGTAGCACCAATGGGTTCCAGTCTAGACAGAGAGCACGGCAACAGTAATATCAATAGGGAGATGCAGAAAAAAATGTCAAAAGAGGAATTTCAGCTCCATTTTAAGAAAAATTTTTTTAAAAAACTTCAATTTTACCAAAATGTATAGGATTATTAATTAGTTCCTACGTGTCACAGAGTTTCTCACTTTCCGCATTACTGATCCTTTGAGTTGTTCTATGAGTTAATATCGTTCCTTGAATTCCTATGTTGAAGTTCTAATCCCCAGTACCTGAGAATGTGAATGTATCTGGTTTTAAATGAGGTTATTAAGTTAAAACAAGATCATGAAGGACAACCCTAACCCAGTAAAACTGGTGTTTTCCTAGTAGGAAGAGATTAGGATACACTGAGAGGCCATGTGAATACACAGAGAAAAGATGGCACCTACAAGCCAAAAAAAGAGGCCTCAGAAGAGACCAGCCCTAACAACAACTTGTTTTTGGACTTACAGCCTTCAAAATATGAGAAAATAAGTTTCCATTACTAAAATTATTCCATCTGTGGTACTTTGTAACTGCATCCCTAAAAAACTAGCATAGGCAATGCTGAAGTTCAGAAAACACTATCCCAAGTACAATACTTTGGCAGGCTGAGTACATTAAACCAGAGGAGATTAGAAGGCCTCAGAAGCTGCCTCATAAGCAAAGTCTCCCTCTGATCTTCTGCCCACCAGTCTTCCACTCCTCTCACTCCTACAGAGTGAGTCCTTGAAACCAGAAATCCTCTTTCTCAAGGCTGGTCATAGAAACTAGAAACCTCCTCCAAATCCGGCCATAAAATGTAGAAATATTACTCTAAACTTTCACTGTTTTTCTGTGTAGGAGGTTGTGAGAAAGAAATTCTCTGGCCTATCTCAACTGAGAATAAGCTATTAGACCCTCATTCCCAAGGGTTCCTGCCCCATACCCAGGAGAAAGGGTGGGATGCCTCACATGGAGGCCTACGAGACTGGGTTTTCCTTCTCCACCTAGTATTACAGGCTCTTTTGTCATATTACATCTATGTGGCTGCCCATTCTTCATGAATCAAAGCATAAAATTACTTGCTCCCTGGAAGTTTTGGTTTTTATTTCTTAAAGTTCCTCTGTCGTGTAACTTTAAGACTGCATAATACTTTTTTGTTGTTAAAACTTTCTTATTAACCTTGTGTTAGCTGTGACCCTTAAATAGTTAAGGATTCACTCACTGTATCCTCTGCCCCTACACCGGATAGGTCCTTGTCACGGCAGACTGGATTCTGCCTTGTAGGATGTTTAGCAGTCTCCAAAGCTTTTACCCACTACATATCAGTAGCAGATGACCTGACTCACCCCAACTTCTTGCTAGCTGTGAAAACCAAAAATGTCTTCAGATGTTGAAAAATATCCCCTGGAATGGAATATTGCCCCTATGGAGAATTACTATTTTTAGTTCACTGAAATAAGATTTCTTTTTATTTGTTTTACTCTTTATCATCCCATCTCCTAACTTCTTATGCATATTTTGACTGTCAGTTAATTTATGTATCTTTTGCTTTTTATCTCATCCTTCTTTTCAAAAATATCTGTTATTTCCCTAAGCTTTTGGGTAGAACCATCTGTACAGCGCCCCTCTCAATTCCCAGCCCCATTCCATAGATGGGAAAGAAGGAATAAGACAAATTCCATTCTTAGTTCATCATAGCAGCCTGGTGCTCAATCCAGGTGAGGGGCCAAAGAATCGGGAAGCCAAGTTCTCAGACAGGGATGTGGAGATTATTCTCTCAGCCTCAGCCCTTGTCATTCATCACATCCTAGACTATAGGAAGGGCCATCTGGTCTTTATTCATATGTCAGGAAACCGAACCTCAGAGGGAGAAGTGATGTGTCCAAATTCACACAGCTGCAGAGTACAGGAAATAGGTCTAAACAACAGTTACTCTGACTTGTAATCTGGTGTTTTTTCCTCCTCTTTCTTGGTCAGAGGAAGCAACAGAACTGGTCACATATGGCCAATCAACAAAGTCAACTAAATAGAGCTGAGGACACTCATTTGGTAGGTATGGATAATTCCAAACAGTGACTGGTCAAGACCTCAAAAGCATAATCATCATTCTCATGTGGCCTTTGGGAAAGGGCCAAAATAAATGGAATAAGCACACTGGCTGTGTGGCCACAGCCAAGGTTCTGACAGGCCTCCAGTTCCCATCTGCCCACATCATAGAATTGTTAGTATAATTAAATAAGACAAAATGATCACAATGTGCCTTATGAGTCATCTGAAGGTATAACTTAAAATGCAAATGATTACACAAGGGCCAGATTAAATAGTTTGGGAACCCGTGAGTATATCAAGAGTTTACCTCACCCAAATATGCTATAGAAGTACATTAAGTAGGAGCTGTGATAAAGCTGTATTAATTAAGGTGTGAGAAAGATACAGTGAATATCACACTTAATTAACAGGTAGTCACTGAATATTTAAACATAAAATCAACTCAGATTATATGCCTACTATGGTCTGAATAGTCCTGTCCCTCCAAAAGTCATATATTGGAAGCTACTACCAGCTATGATAGTCTGAAGAGGTGAGGCCTTTGGGAAGTGATGAAACCACAAGGTCTCCACCCCTCATAAATGACATTAGTACCCATTACCAAAGAAGCTCAAGAGAGCGCTCTTGCTTGTTTCAGCATGTGAGGAGCCAACCATGGACCCTCATAAGACACAGCATCTGCCAGTGCTTAGAACTTTTAATTTTCCAGTCACCAGGCCTGGAAACACTATATATCTGTTGTTTATAAATTATCCAATCCAGGTATTTTTGTAATGTCAACAGGAATCTGCAAAGGCGTTGTTATCTCTCTTCATTCTCACAGTTACCTAGCTACTATTATTCTTTACACAGGATACACAGAGGTAAACAACAGGCCAGAGTATCACTGCTTCTGGATTTGTCATACTTGAGCACATACATATGGAAAGAGGAAGAGATGCTGCGTACCTATTTGTTCAGTTTCTGTCTCCTTCCCCTTAGACAAGTGTACTTTTTAGGCAGTAAAGGTTACTGATTAAGGCTTTAGAGTATGCTTAGCTGGGGTAAATTTGTGTTTCTTTCAGTTATAAATACAATTGACAAATAGTTACTTAATGTCAGTTTATTTTCTCATCTATAAATTGGTAGTATTATTAGCTAAAACATTAACCAATGGATAATTTTGTTAAGATATATAAAATGTTTCCTGCAGTATCATTGTTCAATATATGATTTTTCTTGAAGATATATTATTAAGAGAAAATGAGGCCCTTTAAAACATTGCTGTTTATTGGTATGGGTGGGGAGAATAAAAGTGATTCTAGAGCCAAGTGAAAATACCAAAATCTCTTTGCTTAAATCTCCTCACAAACCTTATAGATTCCCAAACTGATTAATCCTATCCCTGCAAAATCATTTGTTTTTAAGTCATACTTAATGAATGTTCACAAGGCAAGTTGTGCTTTTTTATTTAATTATGCCAACATCTGATATACGACCCAATCATATTTACATATTCCTGTATACATTAAATCATCCCTAGATTATTTATAATACCCAATACAATATAAGTGCTATATAAATAGTTGTTAAGTTTTTTAGAGAACAGTAACAAGGGAAAAAAGTCTATCATGGTTGGTACAGATCCATTTTTAAAAAATATTTTGATTCATGGTTGGTTGAATAAATGGGGTAATAGGGGCTGGCTGAAATCTATGATTGTAGAAAAATATATGTGTCTAGACCTGCTTCTCAATGAGGAGCATTGATATTGGAGGTATTAGGGGCAGGCATCAGAGCCCCCATGTGGCAGAAAGACTGGGAGAGAAAGAAAGCCTCTTAGCTTAGATCTGGCCTGCTACAGTGAGGACAGACCACAGGGTGCTAGTATTGCCGGAAGCAGAGCTGTTCATTAGAAATATAACATGAGCCACATATGTACTTTTAAAGTTTAAAACTTTAAAACAGTAAAAATAGGTATAATTTCAATAATTTATTTTACTTATACTCAAAGTATTATCATTTTAATCTATAATAATACATGTGAGCTATTTTCATTTATTTTAAAAATTTATATATATATATATATATATATATATATATATATATATATATATATATATACATGAACTCCAAATTCTGTAACATATGAAAAACATGGGCTTGGGGAATCAAGGCCCATCCATGCACCTCACCCCATTTTTCAGATATTCATCTCTTTCTTAGGAGTCCACTGTCTCTTTCTACCCTGTCACCTGTGTTGGGGCCTTTTTATGCCATTATTTTTGTGCATTTCATAAGAGAGACACCTATCTATAGTCAGTTTTTTGTGTTTGGTCCATTTCACTGAACATTATTTACTCCAGGTAGCCCCGTTTTCATTCAAATGTTCTCATCTGCCTTTCTTTATGGCTGCATAGTATTCCATTGTGTATAGGTGTCACATCTTCTTCAACCATTCCTGAGTTGATGGACAGGTAGGGTGTTTCCAGGATCTGGCTTTGATGAACTGTGCTGCTATAAACATGGATATACACGTCACTTTTTGGTGTGTTGACCTTATTTCTTTTGGGAATATGCCCAGTAAAACAGAAGCTGGATCAAATGGGATTTCTCTTCTCAGCTTTCTAAGGAATCTCCAGACTGCTTCTGTAATGGTTGAACCAGACTGCATTCCCAACAGCAGTGAAGAGTTCCTTTTTTTTTTTTTTTTTTTTTTTGCGCATCTTCACCAACAATTGTTATTCTTTTAGTTCTTGATGTAGGCCATTGTCACTGAGGTGAGGTGAAACCTCAAAGTTGTTTTTAGTTGCATTTCTTCGATGGCTAGTGATGGAGAATACTTTTTCATGTGCTTGTTAACCATTTATACTTTTTTCTACAATATTTTTTCATTAACTGCTCAAAACTTGATGGGGTCATTTATTTTAGGAGGTTTTGAGTACTTTACATATTCTAGATATTAAACCTTTGTCTGAGTATTACTGGTGAAGATCTTCTCCCACTGTGGGATGTCTCTTCACCTTTTAGAATTGTTTTTTGTCTGTGCAGAAGCTTTTTAGCTTAATGTAGTCCCATTTGTTGATTCTTGCTGAGACTTCCTGAGCAGCCAATGAGATGTTCAGATGTTCAGAAATTCCTTTCTTGTCCTTATGTCTTCGAGGTTTTTACTTATTTTTTTCTTCCAGCAGATTTAGTATTTCTGTTTTTATGTATAGTTCTTTGATCCATTTTGATTTGATTTTAGTATGTGGTGACATATATGGTTCTAATTTCATTCTCCTGCAAATGGTGAACCAGTTTTACCAGCACCATTTGTTGGTGTTTTTTCTCCAGTGGGTTGTTTGGCCCCTTTGTCAAAGATTAGTAGATTGAAGTTATCTGGGTTTGTTTCAGTATCCTCAATTCTGTTCCAAGGGTCCTCCTTTCTGTTCTCATACCAGTACCATGTAGATTTAATCACTTTTGCTTTATAGTATTTTTTGAAATCTGGCATTGTGATTCCTTCAGCTTTGCCCTTACTACTTATGATTGCTTTAAAAATTCTGGACCTTTTCTGGTTCCATGTAAATTTTAAAATTGTTCTAGTTCTGTGAAGAATGTATAGTAACTTTGGAAGTATGACTCTTTTGACAACATTAGTTCTTCCTCTCCAGGAACATGATATGTCTTTCAATTTTCTAAAATCCTCTTTAATTTCTGTCTTCAGGATTTTGTGGGGGTTTTTTGTATAAATCTTTCACTTCTTTGGTGAGGTTTATTCTTAAGTATTTTTGCTGTTGTTTCTGTTGTTGCTACTGTGAGATGGGTTGTGTTCTTGATTTCTTTCTCATTGGATTCATTATTGATGTATAAGGACACTACTGATTTTTAGGTGTTGATTTTGTAACCTGCTACTTTGCTGAATTTATTTATTAGCTCTAAGAGTCTTTAGGTGAAATATTTTGGGTCTTCTATGTAGAGTATCACATCACCTGTAAATAGTGATCTCTTTACTTCTTTCCTTCTGATTTGCATTGCTTTTATTCCTTTCTCTTGCCTGATGGCTCTTGTCAAAATTTCAAGCACTATGGCATCCTTGTCTTTTTCCTGAATTTAGTGTGAATGCTTTCAGTCTTTCTCCATTTAGGATTATACTGGCTGAGGGGTTGTTACAAATAGCTTGAATCATGTTGAGGTAGGGTCCTTCTATTCCTATTTTCTTTGCACTCTCTGTTTCTTAATGTATCTTTGAAACCTGACCTATCTTTCAACTTCCAGAACATCAAATTCACACTAGCTATATCTCAGAGACTCAAGCATCACACACATGGCTAGTGTCTCGTACTTTAGATAACACTGGTCTGGAGAATTTGTTGAAATCTACATAGCAGAGCTCAATCCAGAGCTGAACTGCACAGGGTGAGCTGAGGATGAGTACGTGCCTTCTTAGCCACCTCTCAACTCATACTGATGTGGCGTGGCTGCCTCACTCTGAGAACCACAGGCATTCCATTAGACCAAACCCAACTGTCTAATAGGCAACACAAACTCACCGCATACATCACCCTGAAGGAAGTACAGAAAAGCAAAAAACTTTCTGCGAATCTCTGGTTCTAAAAACAGCAATTCAGATAGTACAAGTCCTTACAAACCAATGCCACGGATATTTGAAGAAGAGAAAAGAGAAACTGAAGTCATCTTTTATTGGGCCATGTTTGACAGAATTTTAGAGTTCAGAGGGATCTCCTAGTAGGCTATCAGTTGTTTGGTTGGTTAAAGAGGAGGAAACTGGGGCCCAGGAAGGCTGATAATTTTGCTCCAAGTCATTGAGAACTGGGCTTAAGATTCAGGTTCAAAGAACTTTTTAAATGTTTCTTTGCAATTAAATCCCTAACTCAATTTTCTACTCATAACCCATCATTAGCTCAGAAACTAAAGCTTTACCAATAGTAAGTCATCTTAAGTAGAGGGGGCTATTATATTACCTTAAGTCACCCTAAACCACAAGAAGAAAACAGACTGATAGGAGGCCAATCATATAACTGTGGGAAATTGTATCTTCTGGGACCAAGAAACTTTCAGAAGGAAGGGATGAACCTTACTTTTCAATATATTTGCCAAGCCCAAATTCCAGCATATTCAAGAGGCAAGTTGTCTCAGTGGGTTTTACTTCGTAACCGACAATCTCACTGATCTGCAAAGAAAAGAGGATAACACGTGCTTATTGTCTAAGGCAGTGCTCTCTAACTGAAGGTCCTGTGGGGATGAAAATGTTCTTTATCTTGCTGTCCAATATGGCAGTCTACTAACCCCAGGAGGCTACTGAGTACTGAAAATGTGGCCAGCATGACTGAAGATTTGCTTTCTAAATCTTTAAATTAATTCAAATTTAAAATTAAATTACCACATGTATGTGGCTAGTGGCTTGAATTGAAAGGATAGTCCAGGACTGAGGATAGGAAAGCAGCCTAGAGCCATGCTGCAGTGTCTCTGGTTTCCTAGTCATGGGTATCTCATCGATTTGTGAATATCTAATGAGAGGGCTGGGATGGGGTCTGGTTTGTCATTATTCACCAAAGGATGTGCATGGTACAGTATGTAACTGAAGTGTAGTAAGATTGAGTAAAATTTATGTATTCATGGGACAGATACTCAAATGAGGATGAATGAACCAGATAACTCTAATGATTTCTATTTTATACATAAAGAATGTGAGACAAAAAATTATTTGGTCCAAGACCATCCAGTCAATAAACAGCAGAATTTATCTGGGTCTAGTACTGACTCCAAAGCTCCTATCAAACTCAAGTGTCTTTTACAGTTCTTCTATGAACAACTGTGCAAGTTATATGCTGCATAACTCTAGAAAGCATAATTTATACTCTAAAGCAAAAAAAAAAAAAATTCCTGAAGGGTATAGTATACAACCTGCATAACTACTCCTGGTGTCCCTGGACTCATTTATTCTCTTATACCTGAAAATACAGGTCAGACTATTTCTAAGCTATGAAAAGCACTGGACATAGTATTTGGCCCATATAAGAATTCAGAGACTGATAGTTTTATTTTTTAAATTGATTGGTTAATAACAGATTTAAAAAGCATCTGGTTCTCTAATCCCAAGAGACTACACTGGTGTACAGGCTTTTGAGAACTTGAAATGTGGTTGAGATTTCTCTAAGTGAAAAAACACACCACATACCAAATCTTTCAAATTAACATTTTTATGCTGACTAATGTATAAATGACAACATTTTGAGTATAACTGGCTAAATATAATATTTTTAAATAAATTTTACCCATTTTCTTTTACTTTTTAAAATGTGACTAATAGAAACTTTAAAATTCATGTTGGCTTGTGCTGCGTTTCTGTTGTTGGGCACTGTCTGAGCCTCAGGGCCAGCTGTGCTACATTCCCCCTTATGGCAAATGTGACCTTGTTCTGTCTTGCTCTTACCCACAGTAACAAGCCCTTTCTTAGTATCTGCAAATGTTCCAAACGTGGGACATAAGTTTTTCCTGTTTAAATTCTAGTAAATGGCCAGAAAACACAGCACAGCTTCCCTATGATCCCTGAAGATCCATCTTCCAGTTGTGAGAGCCACAAGTGGATTAGACTTCAGAGCCTCCTGAGTTAGAATTTATGCAAATGTTTTCTCTGAGTTAGGTGTTGGGAAGACAGTGGATTTTACAAGATGGGATTTCGGGTAGAAATGTTTCTGCAGTGGTTTGCCACCGGTATGATGGGTAGAAATGGCCCTGAATGTGGGCTGCCTTGAGTGCATCTGACAACTTCTATCCTTTATGAGCCCACTGACCCTTCACTTGATAGGCTAGTAGTCCTCAGAGGCGTCCTTCATAGGGCAACACACCACTTTAGTCAGTTTACTTCCCCCCTCCCCACCTTATTACCTGTTTCCTTTCTCTTCCTGGTACTTCTGAGTTTCTTTTCATGTTTCTAGTCAAGTATAACAAATTTCTATTCCCATTTTTACCCACTATTATTTATTTAAAATTATTTAATTACTTAATCTCTAAGTCTGTTTTCCCATCTATGAAATGAAAATAATAGTCCCAACTTCAAAGAGTTGCTGGAAGGATGAAATGGGCAAATCCAAATACAATACACAATACAGCACCCAGTACACAGCTGTTCCTCAATATGCTTTACCTATTATTGTTACAATCTGATTATAATTCTAAGGAATATTTTTCCAATCTATTTATAAGATTCTAGGAATGGCTGGGATTTTACAAGCGTCCAGGTGTGGGAACAGCATCATCACAGAGGAAGCATCAGGTGGAATATATAGGCTTCTTGGAATGTTGTTTAGACAACACTAAAGAGGACTCTCCCAATAGCGCCACCTCATGGAGAAACCTGGCCATCTCTCTACCAAACCTCTCACAGGCTCCAAGCAAGAGTCAAAGCTCGATCTCAACCCTGTCCACCGAGGAAAGAACCTGATGGTCACCAAATGAGGGCAGTTGTCCACTGGGGATCCTCTGCCAGAATATTTAAAGATCAGAGGTCACTGAGAATGCCTTCCTCTGTCTTGCTTAGGTCTCAAGCCTGAAGATTTTCTGGGAAATTCAAAGTAGCCCTTCTCTCTAGAGAAACCCTGAACCCCTCATGCATAAAATCCCCTGAGGAGATCATAATGCTCCTGGCCACGGGTCTCAGGGGTCTAGTTTACTGAAGGTAATGCATATGTTGTCAGACTTGGTCCTTTCGGTGGCCTTGTCCTCAGTGCCAGGCATAGTTCGAGAGAATAAACTACAGGCCAAGTGTTATGGCTTAGATCTGGTCCCCAAGGCAGCAACGTTCAGAGGTAGGGCTTTGAATCATGAGAGCCCTGACCTCATCAATAGATTAACCCATTGATGGCTTCATAATTTGAGGGTTTATTGGGAGGTGATGGAAACTGAAGAGGGTGTACCTAGTTGAAGGGAGTGGGCCCTTGGGGGAATGACTTTGGAACCTGTAAATTATTCCTGGACCCTTCATCTCTATTTCTGCTTCCCAGCTGCCCTGAGGCAAGCAGTTTTTCTCTGCTTTCTTCTAGGATGTTCCTGCTCACCACAGACCTAAAAGATATGGGGAAAGCTGACCACAGACTGAAATCATAATAATCAAAATAATAATAATAAAAATAATAATAAAATAATAATCAAAATAAATCATTCCTCCTTTAGGTTAATTTCTCAAATATTTTGTCATAGTGAGGAAAATCTAGCTAATAAACCAAGTCAGAGAAGAATCTGCCCATGGAAAGTCAATCTCATCTCCAACTCCCCCAGCAACTCCCTGGTAGAGGGTATTTTAAGGCCATGACTAACCCCTGAATGTGATGATTACTTTTACAAACACTGGGTTTTCTTTTTTTCATCATCCTCACACTTGGTTGCTCATAAAAATCCCAACTATTTTTAGGGAGAATATTTATTATTCTCATTTATAAGCTCAAAGGGCTAAAATAATAGTGAAAAATTATTTTTGAACAGATTGTTTGACCATGAAACTTCTTTCTGAAATCAGGCTAAGTAGAAATCACCTGGGGATATTACCAAGCCCACAGTGAAAGATATGACAATTGTGTGTGTGTGTGTGTGTGTGTGTGTGTGTGTGTGTGTGTGTGCATGCGTGTGTGTGTATGACCAGTCAAGGAATAAACTGAGGCTTTCGCCTATAGTTTAATGCCCCTTTCACTCTCTAGGGCCCCGCTACCCATCTGCTTAGGAAAGCAGACGAGGAGACCTTCTGTAGACACCAGCTGGAACAATATTCTAGGAGGAACAACAGGATCCCCCAAAAGAGGTTAACCTGTTCAAGATGCAGGAATTTCCTTCCATAAACTGTGCACTCTCTTCCTTCAGAGGCTATCAGGTCCCTTACTGCTCCCTTGGCTCTAAGCACATTCTCTTTTCAGAAAACAGCAGCTGGACTCAGTAATGCTTCCTGCCTTCCAGAGAGCCACGATAATCAGGACCAGCCAAGAGCTAGGCCACTTAGGTGGGCAGTCATACAAACCTGTTGCCAATGCCGGTCCTTCATTCCTGGATTGCAGGAAATGCTGAGGATGGGAAGGTACTGCTTGAACTTTTCAATCTTTAATTTGACATTCTCTGCTAAGCGCCTGGGTGCAGGCACATCAATGAAGGTCTTACTCAGCTTATATATCGTCCTAAACATATTCCCTATTTCTTCTGCAATTTCCTCAGCATTCAGTAAGAAGAGGGGTCCTGAAATAGGAGAAAGATGAAGGGAAGAAACAAGGGTCACACCATCAAGTGGATGTTCACCAGGTGCAACTGTAATCTGTGTGCCAGTTGTATGAAGACTAGAAAATAACAGGCTTGTCAGGTGTGGTAGCACAGGCCTGCAATCCTAGCACTCAGGAATTACAACCTCCACACAGCTGATAAAGCCCTGGGATGTTACAACTTATCTAAGGCTCAATAATGCCACCTTTGATATAGGGGTGATATGGATGCCTCAAAAAGTGACTATGATAATTGAGACAAAAGTACGCCTGGCATACTGTGGTTCAACAGAAAGGTATTGATTGTTATGATTAGCTTTATTTATTTTTATGATTAGTTTTAAATGCTATCTTAGTATTAAAGGGCGCTCCACAGATGCTGCGAAATAACTACTGGAGAATATGGGTAACTGGGGAAATAGTAGCCCTCTGTATAGAGCTGGTACCTTTCATGTACATTTGAGTTATTTTAAAAATAAAGAATGATACAGCCTTTGAAAGAAAAGTGCCTAAAAGAAAGTATTTTCCTGCTCTCTCTTTTCTTTTGCTGGGAACAGCCAAATCTTTCCACACTGCTGCTTTCTGTTAAATATTTTAAATTAGCATCAACTCTTGTATTACCATGTTGCTAATTTATTGAAAGACGCTTCTCTTTTGGGCTGCTTACAACAAATGTAGCTTGATTCATTTAACGTGGTTCATTAATTTAACTTTTTAAAATGAGATCCCCCCAACATTATCCGGGCAGTACTGAACCTCTGGGCTCAAGTAATCCTCTTGTCGCACCTCCCCAGTAGCTGCGACTACACATGTGTCATCTACACCTGGCTTAACATTTTTTGCTGTTGTTGTTGTTGAGGAAGCAAAAAAAAAAAAAAACCAAAGCTGAAATGAAAAAGAAAAGTGAACATTGTCTGTATGCCAGAAATACTGCAGATGCTGGGCTTGAAGAGAAAAGCACCTACACAACAAGGACTAATCTCTGGTTGGGAGGCTCTGGCTGAGTTACTGGGAACCTGACCTGTAGAATAAATGAGGTAAGACTGCCACTTCATTGCTCCTACCCCACAACTGTGACAGTGAGGCATCAACAGAGGAAGTGACTTGCCAAGTTATGTGCAATTAATCAGGCTAGCAGGAGACTTGGTATTTCTCAGTGTGAAGCATTTTTACAAAACAAAGAATCTGACTTCTCAATAAACATTCAACTTCAACAGTAGTTAAAGAAAAGAGTAAGATACTGTTTTAAACATCAAATTAGAAACAAAAGCTGAGGTATCTAAGGATTTAGACAGCTTTTCAAAGTTGTTCTGTCTCAGGCTGGTTAAGGATGTGAGGAACAGGCACTTCTAAAAAATACTAGAAGAATGAGCTAAAATGTTTAACTTCTGAAAGGCAAAAGCATTGTTTTAAAATACTAATACTTTATATAACATACCCCGTAAGCTAGCCATTTTACTTTTATGACTTTTCCTTTTCTTTCTCCATCATCTTGTAGTACTGTGGATTAAACCCTAGGCAAGCACTCTGTCATTAAAACATAGCTTTTTAAAATTTTATTCTGGGACATGGTCTCAATACATTTCCAAGGGCTAGTCTTGAACATGCCAACTTCCTGCCTCAGCCTTCTGAGTAGCTAGGGTTACAGGCATAAGCCACCATACTCACCAACTTTTAGGAATTCCTCTTAAAGAAACATTCATAGTTCTGTCTATAGAATCAGCAGTAAAGATGTTCATCCCAGGTGTTTTTATAATACTGAAGTATTAGAAATATATGTAGGGGTCTTGGATTTAATCCTCTGCTCGTAAACATTTTCCATAGATGAATTCATGGCTTTTCAATAATTTACACTATATTATTCCACAATACAAAGCACATCCCTCAAACTCATCTCTTAAAATCCAAATTGATACATTCAGCTAATTAATAGTCACACTAGATTTTGAAGACACTTCAAGCTCAACATTCAAGCTGATGGGTATTTTCTCTACAATAAAAAGGAGTTTACGCTACGCACTTCCAGGCAAGATGGCAACTGACTTATCAGAATTGCTCAATGGATCCTTGCAGGCCCATTCAAAAGTTGAGATATACTTAAAAACTATCTGCTCATCTTTGCTAGGAGATGGAGAACTCCAGAAACTGAAAAGCAGGTTCATGGGAGGATTGGAAACCCTATGGACATGTCAGAAGCTGAAGAAAATGCCAGCCTAGGAAGCCACCTCAGGCCACTGGGAAGGGCGGTGGGCTGCCACCATCTGCAGATGGCAAAAGCCTGGAGCTGGGAGCCTCAGATTGAGATAAAGCTGGATTTAGGAGACATGGGATTTGACAGGAGCTGACAGCTCCAGCCTCCAGAAACAAGTCTGTGGGAGGTATGCAAACTACAAATGTACTACAATATTCCCCTTAAAAAAAGGACTCCTGGAGCTTAGGCCAGCTTGTTAGAAGTAGCACTTGGCAGCCATAACAGGCAGTGACATAGGTGGGAGCCATTTTGGAAAGTGCCCAAGTCTGATCTGTTCAGGGTAAAAGAAACCACAGATGGGCCACAGCAGGGATTATGGGAATACAAACTTAAGATCTTCTTGTCTCAGCCTCCTAAGTAGCTGTGATTATAGTCATATGCTATCAAACTAGTATAGGTCTGGCTCTTCAATCTCTACCTTCATTATCACATCAGAAAGTTTTGACCGTCTTAACTCAGTGTCAGAATCTGATAAAAAGTCCAGCCAAAATCTGAACAGCAAAGTTGGTTTCACAGTTGGCTGGCTGGATCCTCCACCCCCATCTCCATCCTTCCCTTGCACAGTGAGACCGCAGCATACCATTCATCCATTCCTCGGACTTGGTGCTGAACTCATAGGCTGTCACCCACAGCTGCTCATAAGGTACTTTGTTGGTTATCAAGGTTTGCAGAAGAGGAAAGACACTCTTCTCCTTGTCCAACAGCTCTTCTTCCCCATTGATCAACTGGAGAGAAAAAGAGAATGCTGTCTATTGGGCAGGTAGTCCTCCTAATCCCTAGGAGGGCACTGTAGTTATTGACAGCCAAATGGAAAATGATGCTCACTCACCTGGAGAATATGAAAAGAAAACAAGGCAAGGACTTGAGCAAGCAGGTCTCTCTTTGAAGACTATGGCAGTTGAGATGTAGAAACTATAGGAAAATTTCCTATTTGCTTCATCATCTTTGTTCCCAATATACTTTAGCCCCATTTCCATTTTCATAATTTCCATATATACTGTAGTTTATACACTGTTCACAAGGCTTCTTACAAGGACTTGCCTCAAAGCTAAGAACACTTATGGTTAAAAAGCTTACTGATCTTTGGGGGAAGTCACTTAGCATCTCCAACCCATAGCTTTTGCATTTTAAATAGGGATAAATGGGAATAACTAACACTAAAGGTTTGGTGCAGGCATTATGTTATTACACATGCAACCCTTGGCACACTGCTGAGCATGTGCTTGGCATAAGCTGGGCTGAAAGCATGTGAGCAGTTATCCTATTTTAATTTCTTTTTGTATACAGAATGACTTACAAAAAAATCTGTTGTAATGTCATGGTATAGAACAGGTAGTTGAAAGTACCAGTGAAAATACTGAACAACCTACCAATCAATACAACAATCAATGCTATCCATCTGAATGTGTCACTGGGAAAATACAAGACAAAGAACCAGAATTACCAGGCTAGTACAGAGTCATAAGTCCCCATCCCAAGAACCCAAACCTCAAACTCCACCAGCGCCTGGTCTAGGTTCTTGGAAAGCTCGGTAAGCTTTTCGACATTGTGTTTCATTTCCTCCGTGGTCATCACTTCCCGCCTCCTGAAGCCTTCCAGCTCCTTGCTGTAGCTTTCAAGTTTCACATCAAATTCTGAGCACCTGGAAGGAAAAATAGCTCAGTCACATTTGGAGTTCCTATTAGGTGTTCTTTCAAAGCTTCAGACTTGTTCACTTGGGGAAGAATATGACCTTAGCATCTGAATGACTCTCCTCTCCTTTGTCTCTATCTACCTTTATTTAAAAATAAATAAAAAATAAGTTAAATTACTTAAAATCCCACCAATCAGAGAAGGATCAGCTATGAGCCTAGTGGTGATTAAAATATCCAGATGTTTTCCTGCACAGGTAAGTATAAATTAAGATGTTTGTGCATACAGCCATATATTCATTTAGTCATTAGATAGTTATCATTGAGTGCCTAATACATTGCAGACCTATTCTAGGCATCAGAAATATAATGACAAAGTAGGCTATTCCACTCTTTATTCGCAAGAAGCAGGAATAGCAGGAAGAGACCTCAATAAGTATGGATGAATCACTGGGTGAGAAATCCATAAATATGGTAAAGATGAAATACTTATTTTTTCAAAATTATTTTGTTAGTATATATTTGTTACACATAATAACAATATTGGTGCTAAATATACATACTACATCTTGATCCTTTTTACTTCCCTTACTTTTCCCTGTCTTCTTTCCCTCTCTACAAGGTCTACTCTATTTTCTTTCACTATTCTTTTATTTTGTTTTTTTTTTACTTTTTCATAGTTTAGTTTTTCTCAGATTAGAGAAACCATGCAATATTTAACTTTTCATGTCTGATTCATTTCACTAAACATGATGGTCTCAAAATGCAACCATTTTCTTCCAAAGGACTCAAATTTAACTTTCTTCATGGCACAGTACTCCACTGTGTAAATATACCACTTTTTTTGAGACCAGGTCTCCCTCTGCAGTTCAGGCTGCTTCTGAACTCACTATGCATCCCAGAACAGCCCAGCACTCACAATAATCTTCCTGCCTCAGGCTCCAGCATGCTAAGATTATAGGTGTATGCCACCACACCCAGGTAGTGTGTAGTGCTGAGGGATCAAAACCAGAGCCTTGCACTTCTAGGTAAGTGCTCTCATCATTGAGCTATAGCTTCTGCCAACAACATTGTTTTAAAGCTGAAATACTTCTGAGGTCTGGTCTTTTTTGTGTGCAGTAATAGAGTTCAAACCCAGGAGCTTCACATACAGCTAGATCCCAGCCCATTTTTCAATTTTTGATTTAAGACACAGTCTTGCTAAGTTGCTAAACTGCACAGGCTGGGCTTGAACTCATGATCCTTGTTGAACTTCCTGTCTCCATCTTCCAGAGTACTGGAATTACAAGCCCTGAACCACCAGGCCTGGTTAATAAGAAATATTTCTGATAGTGATAAATGCTTTAAAAAATAAAACAGGAAAGCAGGAGTAGTGGTTTAGCTCAGTGGTAGAGCACTTGTCCAGCATGTGTAAGGCCCTGGGTTCAATCCTCAATACTAAGTACTGAAAAAAGAAAGAGAAAAAAATGAGAGTAGAGTGATTAGTAAATCACTCTGTGGAGGGCTATAAGTACTTCCCATTCTCAGTAGCTCCTCAAAAAATTAAATACTTAGGAATAATCCTAACCAAGGAAGTGAAGGACCTCTACAGTAAAAACTACATTATGCTGGAAAAAGAAACCAAAGAAAGACATTCTTGCTCCTGAACAGGCAGAATTAATACTGAGAAAAATGGCTATACTGACAAAACTAATACACAGATGCAACACAATTCCTATCAAAATGCAAACATTTTTCACAGAACTTAATCATCTTAAAACTTACATGGAACCAAAAGAGACCCAGAATAGCCAAAACAATCCTGAACAAGACAAAATCTGATGGCACTGCAATTCCGGACATCAAGTTATACCACAAAGCAAAAGTAATTTTTAAAAATATGTATGGTATTATAACTAAAACAGACAAATTGACCAATGGAACAGAACAGAGGCTGCAGAGACAATCTCAGGTACACTCAGCTATCTGATCTTTGGCAAAGAGACCAAAAACATACATTAGAGAAAGGCCAGCCTCTTCAATAAATGCCACTAGGAGAACTGGTTGTCCACATGCAGATGGATGAATCTAGATACATACCTATCAACATGAGTTAAAATCAAATCAAAGTGTATCAAAGACCTAGCTATTAAAATGAGGCACTGAACCTCCTGGAGGACAAAATAGGTAAAACTGTCAACAATTACAGACATGAACAAAGATTTTCTCAATAGAATATCGGATGCAAAAGAACTCCCAGAATCAACAAATGGAATTATATCAAATTAAAAAGCTTCTGCACCACAATGGAAACAGAGTGATGAAAGAACCAACAGAACAGGAAAAAAAATTTTACCACCTTCACCTGGGACAAGCAGCTAATAACTAGAATCTACAAAAAATAGAAGAAAAATAGACACCTCATAATCAAAAGACCCAATCAAAAATGGGGCAATTGAAATGAATTGACAGTTCTCAGAAAAAGAAGTACAAATGGTGCTTGCCTTGCAAACACAGAACCCTGAATTCAATTCCCCAACATCACATAAACTGGGCATGGTGGCATATGCCAGTAATCCCAGCACTCAGGAAGTTGAGGCAGGAGGATTCTGTGAGTTTAAGGCGACCCTGGGCTCCACAGTGTGTTCAGGATGAGCCTGGATTACAGAGGAGGACTCTGTTCCCCTCCAAATAAAAGTACACATGGGGGCTGGAGGAATGGCTCAGCTGTTAAAGCACTTGCCTAGCAAGTGCTAAGTACCCTAGTTCAATTCCCCAGCACCACATAAGCTGGGCGTGGTGGTGCACGCCTGTAATCCCAGCACTCAGGAGGCTGAGGCTGGAGGATTGCCATGAGTCCAAGGCCAGCCTGGGCTCCGAAGTGAGTTCAGGACCAGCCTGGGCCACAGAGTGAGACCCTGCCTCAAAAAAAGAAAGAAAAGAAAAGTACACATGGACAGCAAATACATGAAAAAATATTCACCATTTGTAGCCACTACAGAAATGCAAATCCCAACAACGTTGAGGTACTAGTGAGAATGGTTTATACCAAGAACTCAAAAAGCAACAGATGCTGGCAAGGTATCAGGGAATAAGAAACCCTTTTACATTGGTGGTGGGACTGTAAACTGGTACAATCACTATGGAAAGCAGTATAGAGATTCCTCGACAACCTGAAAATAGATATTCCACTTGACCCAGTGATGCCTCTTCTGGGTATCTTTCTAAAAGATTTAAAGGCATCATATAACAGAAATACATGCATGTTTATAGAAGCACAAATAATAATAGCTAAATCACGGGAGATGCCAAAATATCCACCAAGAGACCAGTGGACAAAAAATGTGGTATATATATACACAATGGAGTACTACTCTGCCACAAATACAGGCAGATATGAAACATTTGTAGATAAATAAACACAACTTGAGACCAGTATGCTTAGTGAAATGAGCCAGAATCAGAAGAGTAAGTATCACATGGTTTCTCTAATAAGAGAAACTCAGAATGTGAATAAATAGTAGAGTCAAATAAGTGAGATGTTGGGAGTTGGGGGATGAGGGTGTGGGAGGATGAGAAAAGGGGGGCAGGGAAGGGAATGTGAAGTTGTGATATATATGTCCACATAATTCTCAAATTTAATGTAATCATTAACATATCACACACACACAGGTTAATAAAAATAGGGCAATATATTTTTTAAAAAGAGTGTTTTAGGCAAATGGCTGAAGCCACAGGCAGGTGATGACAGAGGAAAGGTCGTAGGGACCTGAACATCTGGCAGAGCTAGGAGAGGACAGAGCACACAAAAATGGAGAGGAGGCTGTGGGCGGGTCAGAAATCCTGAAGTCACATCAGAAGAGAAGGAAAGAAGCGCCGACTCGGCGTGGCCCCGAGCTGCCGGCACCCACAGACCACAGACAGAGGAAGGTCCAGAGGCCAGAACCTCAGCCTGAGGTATGCGTGGATCTGGAAAAGTGGGAATTATTGGCAGCGGGTGGCCCTAGCCACAGAAGCACCAACCCGCGGGTGTGTGTACTACAAACGCAGCATGCGCTCCCCCCTGAAAAGGCCCCGGGATCCCAGATCAGAAAGAGGGCTCAGCAGCCGTCTCAGGAAGTGATGTCAGCTGGAGTCATTTTCTTTCCTGCACACCAGAGACAGCCAGAGGTAGCAGAACCATGGGGAAACGTGGTAACAAATCTCATACAAAAAGATCTGACACCCCATGGGATGGTACCAGGGGTGCTGAAATTGCAGAAGCCAAAGAAGAAAAGGGCAAGAATGACAGTGACTTCTGGGCCCAGATAGTCAGTGAATTAAAGCAGGAATTAAATCAGGAGGCAAAGCAGGAACTAAAACAGACAGTGCAAGAGCTACACCAACACACAGCTAAGCAAAGAGCAAGCCTTGAAAAGCAATTAGAGGAGACCAAAGAAGAAATGGGGGAAACACGGTTACAAATTTCCTACAAAAAGACCTGACACCCCAGAAGATGATACCAGGGATACTAAAGATAAATATGGCAAAAATGATGGTAACTTCTGGGCCCAGAAATTCAGTGAATTAAAGCAGGAATTAAAGCAGAAAATAAAACAGACAGCAGAAGAACTACACCAACACATAGCAACGCAAAAAGCAAGCCTTGAAAAGTAACTAGAGGAGAACAGAGAAGAAATATACCAGAAGATAATGAAGGCAAAAGAAGAAATTAGAGAAGAACACAGCAGAGATATAGAAAAATTGAATGCAGATATTCAGGAAATGAAAAACACACAGGATATAATAAGCAACCACTTTAAATAACTTCAGAATAGAATGTCAGACCTAGAAAATAATGTGACTGAGCTGCAACATACAGGCCATGAAGAACACAAAGTAAATAAAGAAAGCAAATCATTACAACAGCTGATAGATGATTCAAGGAGAAACAACCTCAGAATTATGGGAATCGAGGAGAAGACTGAGGACAAAACAGAATTTATCTCCTTTATCCATATGATCAATGAAGCAGGTCTCAAGCCTACTTCTCTTATTTCCTACTTAGGATGAAGAGAACAGTGCTTACGGGACAGGATGTAGAACCACACAGCCTTGGTTCAAATACTTACTTTGACACTTAATACCTATGTGGCCTTGGGCAAATCACTTACAGTCTGTGCTCAGATGTACAAACAGGGACAGAAAAAATATCTACGTAACAGTTAAGCTAGCATAAAAATGCTCAGAATTGAGCCTGGTATGCCAGTATCCCTGCACAAATATTTTCTCTAATTTACTAGAATATAATTCTGTAAATGCAGTTTTTGTCTCTCCAATTCCTTGTATTTCCAGCACTTGGCAGAGTGTCTGGCACACAGCATATAATCAGTGTTCACTGAACAAATAAGGAAATCTGTCACTGAGAGCAGTTTTAGTACATGCCACAAATATGGCAACTATTTTAATAGTACTTAATTTTGTTGTGACGGTTTCATTTTTTTTTCTTAAAAGTAATTAAGAGAGTTAATTTTCAAGTGATTTGATTTGGGCTTTCTTCCTAACTACACCATGTAGGAAGTGGGCTCTGACGGGATCCCTAAGGATTATATCGGATTCTTAGGGACCTGGTGGTGGTACCCCATGGAATTGGCTTCCCCAGAATTTGGGCTAGATGTAGTAACTCACTTCTCAAAAGCAGAATGTGGCAAAAAGAAGGGGTATCACTTCTAAGATAGCTTACAGAAAGACTGCCTTCTGTCTTGTATACTGTCTGTCTCTCTCTTGCTCTGAAGACAGCTGCGTATGTTATAAACCGCCCAGTGCAGAGGTCCATGTGACAAGGAACAGAGGGCCATTTTTGGCCAGTAGCCCATGAGGAATTGAATCCTACTAACAACGTGAGTGAGCCTAGCTAGCATTCTGACTCCAACTTCTTTAGAGACCTTAAAACACAAGCATATAGCAAAATGAAGCAAAGCTGCACACTGACTTCTGACCTGCAGACATTGTGAGATCACACATTTTTGCTGTTTTAAGTTGCTACATTTTACCATGACACAATATATAACTAACACATGCTATATTTTCTGTTTCGCATAATTTTGAATCCTGAAATAGGATGAATTTTTGTAAATGTCATGAGAACATTTAAGAATAGTTATTTTAAGCTAGGTGTGGTGGCACACCTAGCACTCTCAGAGGCTGAGGCAGGAGGATCACAAGTTTGAGACTATCTTCAGCAATTTTTTTTTTGCCTTGACTGTGACTACCTTTGATATTACAAGGCTTACCCTGCTTTCTTTTACTTTGCATTTACATGTCATATTCTTGCTTACAGACAAGCTTAAGTTTTTCCTGCCATCAAGAGTGGGAGAGTAGGAACAAGATTATAGTGGCATCGAGACTGAATCAGTTATTGAAAATTTACATGAAATACAGGGTACAGAAGAACATGTTAAATGCCCACACAGAGGTGCAACCTGCCAGGTCTAGATTTGCAGACAAATGACCCAATTTCTTTAACAAATAAATTTCAAGGAAAAAAAAATGAGGTGGAGTGAGAATTTACAAATTAAAAGGAAGTTAAGAGACATGTCAACCAATTACAAAGTTATAGATACTATCTAGATTCTTCAAGTAAATGAAACATAAAAAAGAAAAAACAAATATTTTAGATCCCAGGATAAAATTTTCCAGTAACTATTGTACTTACAAAGTAATTCAAACCCGTACTACGGTCTAAAGACCTGATGCTCTAACTCTGACACCTCAACTGAATAGCCACCCTGACCCCGAGCCTACCTCCTCACCTTGGAGCCATGGTCCCTGCCACCTGGCCTGGGCACCCAGCTACCCTCTGCACATCTTCACTTGACCAACTCCTCCTCATCCCTCAAGTCTCCTCTGAAATAAGTCCTCCACCAGCGTGCCCACTGAACACAATCACAATGCTGTTTCTCTGTTCACTTTCCTCATAAAGTATTTACCTACCTTTTCTTCCTTCTCCTTATTTGACTGCGTGCATGTGCATAAGAGCAAGGACCATGTCCCTTTTACCCTCTATAGACGCAGAGAAAAGAAGAATGAAAACAGGAGCATAAAAATGGAAGAAGGGCAAGTGATTTCCCTGGCTGTTTTCCACCAAGGTCTTACAGATTCACAGATAAATCGTGTAGGTAAGACAAGAGGTGGCCCGCCTTAGGTTCTTTATGTTTCTATTGCTATACTCAGCTTTTGCTTTTGTTTTGTAATAAGCTGGCTATGCTCTAGGCTCTGGAGAAAGTATTCATTTAGTTGTAGGGAGCAGGCATGGGCTGGACTTTCAATGTAGGTAGGGATGAACTGGCCTTAGCCTTCAGTGCAAGTTCCACTCAGTGTAGAAATCTACCTTCATCTACCCCTTTCCTTTTTCTCCTTGCATGGATTATGGCAGCTGTAGTTGGGCAGTGAAAGGTTTCATATGTGAAAAAGAAATGATAAGTGGAAAGAATTTGCAGCTCATAAAGTGCTGCAAGTTGGGACGTGTGTATGGATGCACATGTGTGTGTGCATGCACATGTGTATATGCACACATATCATATGAAGAGACCCCAATCCCCTTCACTTGACATTGTCAGATTGTTTAGTATGTCTGCTTTCTCCTATCACTGGATTAAAGTCTTTATTTAGCAGCCAAACACATAACATGTCTAGAACACTGCACAACACGCAGTAAAAATCCATAATTCGAATTGACAAATAATGAATGAAGTAGTGGCTTCAGACGCATTAGCACCGAACAAGCCCATCTGCAAATCTCAGCCCCCTGCCATGCCACTATTTACCCTGTCTTGATATTTCACAGATCTCTAGTCCCCAATGTAAGGCTGACACTTTTGCTCTTATTACTGTGTAAGCTGTTATTACTTCCCACTATTTTGACTTTTTTCTCCACTCTGCCAAATTCCAATTATTCAAGGAAGGGAGGAAAGACATTGGCAGGGTTTACTGCAGGGAAACAGGCTTCAAGAGAACATCCCTCAGTGGGAAACAGAAGGAAATTCCTTCCCCACCAACTGTTTCTAGCCTTCGCCCACTCATTGCTATGGGGGGCACTAGACAGAAATGGGAACCTGCAGTGTGGGTTAGAAAGCCCAGTCTCATTTCTCAAACACCCCCGGACTCTCCCTGGACTCTCCCTGTACCTTCTGATCAACTCCTTCTCTGCCTGATCCCTCTTGTTGAGGAGCAGGTTTCGGCTGCTTTCAAAGACGTCTTCAATCTGGTCTGGCCAGAGGAACAAAGTGCTGTTCAATTTGATGTCCTCGTCTGCAAAATACACACAGTCTGCTCCAGGACTCTTCAGCATGTGGGGAATTGATTTAACAAGTCAACATAAACAGGTGGGATTGACAAAGAACGAATGGACCCATGTGAATAACAACAGCCAACATTCATTAGTTCTCTAAGGTAGATAGTTATTATCACCTTCATATTTTACAAGTGGGAAATAAAGTGGTTGACCCAAGTGGTAAGGCTATATTTTTAAGAAGGCAGAAGAAAAGAATTTAACCAACTCCAAAGCTTAACTATGTTTGTTAATAACCACCCTGCTAGTGACTTCCCAAGCTAGGTCTGAGTAGAGTCAGAAACCTAGACTCAAGTTCTGATTCTGCAATTTATACTACTCTACCTCATCTGTTTCGTTTTCCCTTTTGGTTAAAGGGCAGTAATGGTATCAAAACAAGATGCCTTGCCCATTATAGCTTTGTTAAATGAAAATGCCCAGGGTTTCCATGAGAATTTGTTATAGATGGAAGAGGCCATAGTGAAACACACTAGCATATATACAGCTCATGAATCTATGGGTGGATGCTTAGAGAACTAATTTTTACTGCCAGTGTCCCTCTTGTCAACCTTCCCTTTTTCCTTCTACATGTACACACTGTTAACACCAGGCAACTCACAGGTATTTTCAGATGAACCATGGCTTGTGGAGAGCATAACAAATTTTCTTTTAGACTTGGTCCTTACTTCAAAACTCCAACTTGACTTAAGAAACCTTCAAAGAGCCTTGAGCATTTTTTTCCTTCTAAAGATACACAGGACTAGCCAGGCATGATGGTACATGCCTGTAAGCTCAGCACTCTGGGAGGCTGAGGCAGAAGGATCACAATCCCAGCCTGAAGTAATACAGCAACTTTGTGAGACTGTCTCAAAATTAAAAAATTAAAAAGTGGTGGGGTTATAGCACAGTGTAACAGCCTCGAGTTCAACCCCCAGTACAAAACAAATATATACATATACATATACATATACAGGGTAATAACTGAAAGTGTCCTGGTCCTCTCAAAGGTGGGACTACATTAAGATTATATATCTACCAATTTATAAAAATGATTCTGCATTAGGAAATGCCTTTTACCAGAACATCAGACACAAAATGTCAAGTCAGACAACTGAAAGCTAAAAGTGAAGTCTCTAGATAGGTCTTCTTTTTAATATAACAAGATTCCCTTTGTGTGACTCAAATTTCTGTGGATAAGAGTGTGGACTTAGTCTTCTAACACAAGGGGGCTTGTAAAGCAGCCCTCCCAATGTCCAATAGTAGGATTCTTACCCCTCTTTTCTCCAACACCATTTAAAAATTTTCAAATACAGAATATTTTATATCTTTTAATATAAAAATATAAATATCCATATGTATATGCATATAGACAAAACTGGACTTACGGGGCAAGTCTGCATAGTCCATCAGGAACTCTAGCCTCTCAGCTGCATCTCTAAGTTGCCGCCTGAGTTTGAACACAGTGACATCACTGGATTTCTTTAAGAAATCAATGAGAAATACCAGTTCCTTAGTGTTGGCTGGAATCTCACTGACTTTGTCTGAGATGGTGCTGTACTGATTACAAAGACTGCAGAAAAAGAAATGGCCATCACCACCACCACCACTACCACCATAATCATCTAAAATTACTTCCTTGTAAGGCTTATCATGCTACGTGGACATGATTCCTATTTAGAGACCAGTACAACCTCACTTGCAACTCCTGTATGGATAATGTTAATAAGCATGCCACCATCCAGGGATTAACACTAGTAATGGTAATAACATCTGACAGGTGTTAAGCCTTTATGAGGTACCATGATCCATTCTAATCATTACATACATTAACTCACCCAATATGAGTTATGTGTTACTGTTACCTATATCTGATGATGAAAAATAAAAAGTCTGAGCAACTTTATCCAAAAAGTTATATTCACTTACCAGGCCACTATATCTAAATATCAACCTCTAACATTAAACTGAAAAAATTAAATGGACAATCTGAATATGCCTTCAGCATTTTAACTATAATAAAAAAACAAATTATCTGTTCCCATTCACTCCCAGAACACAGTGGTCCCCAACGTGTGTTGGAAATAGTAACTATGATAGTTTTTTATATTAACTGATCATTATATGTTGATGGTCACATCCCACAAATGAAAACAACTTCTCTCATTTTGTCAGACCTCAATGTTCCATTTTAATGTCTGGAGATCTCTCCATAATGAAGCTAACTGTATTACAACAAAGAGAAAAAAGAAAAACAATGTTTCATTTGATTCTGAAATTTTAGGGAAAAATCTTTTTATATGACTTGAAAACCTTTTGTAGAGAAAAATTATCTATTGTGCTATCCTGAGTTCAGAGAATTCTCCACTTCTTGGACTCACAGTTACAAACTCACAGTTTCTCTATGGTTGGGTGGTGCATTTCCAAAGTTTTCTGTTTCTATAGTTGTATACTACATTGGTCAGCTCAGGCTGCCATAACAAAATACCACAGACTGGGAGGCTTAAACAATAGATGTTATCTGGACATGGTAACTAATGTTTGTAATCCCAGCATTCTGAGGCTGATGTAGGAAGATTACAAGTGTGAGCCCAACCTAGGCAACCTAGACATATCCTGTCCCAAAATAAAAAATAAAAAGGGTTAGGGGTATAGCTCACTGGTAGAGCACCTGCACATTGAATTCCCAGTACTGCAAAAACAAAAACCAACAAAACACAGATATTTATTTTCTACCAATTCTGGAGTCTAGGAAGTCCAAAGTCAGTATGTTAGATTATTTGGTAGCTAGTGAGAGCACTTCCTGGCTTGCAGATGCCTACTTTCTTGCTCTATCTTGATATAGCAAAGATAGTAAACTCTGGTATCTCATCCACTTCTTACACCTACTGGAGTAGGGCCTCACCATTATGACCTCAATAACCTTTACTACTCCCTTATATGCCCTATCTCCAAATACACCCACATGGGGTTCAGGGTTTTAATACATAAATTTGGAGGAAACATAGTTCAGTCTACAGCAGGTCTGATCATAAGAATGAATTATAGTCAATGGAAAAATGGGACTCAGTGATGAATATTACTTAAAGATGAAGCACACACAACTGTCACTGCACACTCTTCTATGCTTTTTCCTTTTCCCAACTGTCTAGGATATCAACACACAGGATGACCTTGAAGGCTACATGTTGAAGATGTAAAGTCATTCTCCTTTTGAATTTTTAAATGTACAGTCTCTTCTGCCAATATGAAAGTACCCTGAGCAAGAAATAAATTTCCACTGTGTTCAATCATGTCATCTCGAGCCTATTTGATACAGAATGTATTCTAATGATGAATCCTTTTTTCCTTTTCCTTTCATGTATCATGTGGGCACTGACTTTTAGATTTTTGAAAGGGTTCAAAAGTTTGGGAACAGATTTACTAACAAGAAAACAGGTTCTAAAAGATACTGAATGTGAGCAATGATCTTAGAGAACTGACTGAGGGCAGGTTAACACTGCCTTCAACATTTGCTTCCAGATACACAGGGCTTTTGCCTGCCTGGTGTAGGGGATTGCACAGGAAGACCAATACATCCTACTTTGATCGATGGTCTTTTTCCATCCTGTTATTGCTTAGATAAGCCTTTTCACCAAGACTATGAGAGGTGTGAGGGTGTATCAAGACTTTTCATGTTGCACTCCCATACCTTTTCTCTTAAAACATTCCATCCAAGGATCCTCCCTGTCTTTGGAAACAGAACGGCCCCTGCTTAACATTACATATATTAAAGTAGCAATGACAAGGTTTGGGATCAGAAGACACAAAATCAAACTCATCTACCTGAGCAAGTTGTTCTTTCTGGCCTCCTTTTCTCCTCCATTAAGTAAGGGGTCTTATTTTCTGTCTTAACAACATCATTAGGCTTCTGAGAAAGTCCAGTACATGAGAATCACTACTTTTAAGGCAGAAAAAAGCTTCAGAACTCAGCCACCAAATTGGAGTATGACCACTCGTCTAGGGTTTCTGCATCCTCAAAAATTTTTTTCTGCTTTTTTTTTAACCTAGTCTTTGGGATTCTATTCCTTACAACCAAAAACACCCTCGCTAATACATAGTTAACAGTAAAATGAAAGCACAATATAATTTTAAAGTTATATGATTTTATAATCTTATATAAACATGCTTCTCAAACCTACATGACTGAAGTCTGTCTAGAAATGTCTGTAAGGGGTGCCTATAAGTGTCCCATGTTTCAAAATGTGTGCTGGATGATCTGTGAGAAGAGCCCGCACCTCAGCAAAGCCCAGGAACAATCTGCATTCTCCTGAGGTTGTGTGCAAGAAAGCAAAGGCCTAGAGCTGGGGATGTTGCTCAGAGGTAGAGCACTTGTTTAGCCCTACCTAGGTTCATTCTCTGCCACCCCCAACCACTCCCCTAGAAAAGCAAGAAAGCAAAGGGCACAGGACTTGAGACAAACTCTGATCTCTGCATAGTTTTCTTTTGATGGTTCATCCCTAGCCTGTTATTTTCCATTCTTTGGTTGGTGTAATATATCACTGCTATTCGCACAGCTATGATACCTGGTGTTGGTGTCCCGGTTTATATCCACTTGATAGTGAATCAGACGGTCTTTCAGATTTTGTGCTCTCTCACAGAGGTCATAGTTTAGAATCATGGTGTCCAGGCAGAACATGGCTAAAGGCACAGTAATGTGCATGGATGCAATTTCATTTCTCCGCATTTTTATGCTATTGATCATCTGTACAAAGAAGCACATACAGTAGCTTAATTTGCCTTTGAGCTCCTACCTGTAGCTTCCCCCATGGCCAACACTAGTTTGATCCTGAGCATTAGCGACCACAACAAAACTCACTAACTGCTCACTGGATTGACCCTAGGAAGTCTACATCACCAAAGTATGAAATATCAAGTGATATTTCCTACCGTCACAAAATCCTCAATTTCATGATTTTCTTTCAGGAACGCCGTGATGTTTTGCTCTGCTGTATTATCCAATAAGTCGTCATACTTTTCATACACTTTTAAGTATCTTCCACATTGAAGAATATAAAATCAAATACACAAATACAGGTCAATGAATCATATGAACCAGAATGGGAATTGAAACATAATAGCATTAAAAATGAAATCAAACTAGGAAACAAATTTAATGTGGTAAAAGCTGCATTGAATTGGGAATTTAGGATTCTGGCTTCCTACTCCAATTTTGTCACTACCTCAGTGTAAGAAGTTAGATGTTTTACTTTTTCCAAAATTAGTAACTTGAATTTTAAGTAGAAATAACAATTTGCACTTTATAGAACTACTATAAATCTTACTTGTAATAATACATATAAAACAATTAATATTCTGCTGATGTTTAGTGAATGTGAAAATAAATATTAGTTCTCATCATTCCCTTCAGCTCCAAAATTGTTTAAGAAGAAAGTTTAAAATCAACCTAGAGTACTTATATAAAATTAAGTTTCTCTGTTTTCAGATCATATAAAAATGGCTGAACAGATTTCCCAAAAATTAAAGAATATATTTGTGACGGGTCTGAACAGTAAGTATGAATTAAAGTAAAATGACGGTGAGTAAGCATAATTAACCTGATGGCCCAGGAGTGCATTTCCAAGAGCTGGCCAAAACATCAGAAACTATGAAACTGACATGCAAAGAAAAGTTGATGGAACTGTCAGTTCAGAAAGATGAAATGAATATGTAAGACTCCATGAACAGAGAAAATGAGTTTTAAACAGAGGTCTCTAAATTAAATTCACAAGGGCAAGGCATCCAAATCTGAAGCCATAATTTTCAGGTAAGATTAGCAGTTGCTCTCAACTGGAGATGATTTTGTCCTGCAGTGGGTAAGTGACCATGTTTGGAAACAGAGTTAGTTGTTGTTAGCATATAGTGGGTAGCAGCTGAGGATGCTGTTCAACTTTCCAGCAGACATAGGAAAGACCTCAATGATGTGGAATTTTCCCACTGAAATGTTGACCAAGCACAGTCAAGAAACCCTGAGTAAGAGTTACCAGATGTCTGGATTTGCCTATCATAGTCAAAGTTTTGCACCTGTTACACTATGATAATTGTTTACAGCACTTTCCTCCTCTCTTCCTCCTCCTCCTTCTTTTGAAACAGGGCCTTGCTCTGTAGTCTAGGCTGACCCTGAACTCACTAGGTAGTCCAGCCTGGCCTCAAACTCCTGGCAATCCTCCTGCCTCAGCTTCCTGAGGGATGGGATTACTGACATGTGCCATCATGCCAGGCAAATTTGTATATGGTGCTGGAAAACTGAACCCAAGGACTTGTGCTTGCTAGGTGAGTGTTTTAGTCACTGAGCTATGCTCTTTTCACTCTTAAAAAGAGTCTCAATTTGGAAAATATATTAGAACTGGAAGATGTTCTACAGTTATAGTACAATGAGAAAGTCATGATTTGTGTATTTAGATAACCGTTCCTTTGACCTTATTCTTCCATCCTAAGTTCCACAAAGCTCTGAAAAAAACAACTCGAATCAAAATTCATTTTGTGGCAAAGTCTCACGTAAATTGAGGCTACTGATGTGAATATTCATAGGTTTCATGGGAGAAATATGAATATTTTGCCCAGATCTCACAGTAGCTACAGCATAATATATGATAGATGCATTAAATGACTTTTTTTCTGGGACAGGGTCTCGTTCTGTAGCCCAGGCTGGTCCTGAAATCGCTGGTGTAACCCAAGCTGGCCTTAGACTCAGGATGATCTGCCTGCCTCAGCCTCCCAAGTGCTGCTATTACAGTCATGAGCCACCACTCCTAGCTTTATGTGGTGCTGGGGAATTGAACCCAGGGTTTCAGCTGTGCCATTCCTCCAGCCTGCATTAAATGACTTTTCTAAAATCCAGAAATTTCTAACTGCTAAAATCTGGCCCTACAGCTTTCAGATAATGAAGACAGAGATAAGTGAATTGGATTCATTGATGTACCTTCTATTATTTGCTGTGTAACACTGGAAAAGTTAGTTTCCTCATCTGTAACTCAGGGGTAGTTAGTACCTACACAAGCCCCTGGCTATTCTTTAGTATATGTGCCTTAGTGTATAAGAACAAGGATCACATATTTAATGATAGTTAAGAATTAATTCCAAGGTGGGTGTAGAGGTGCATACCAAGTTCCCAGCACTCCACTAGGCTGAGGCAGGAGGATTTCTTGACCCTAAAAATTTGAAATCAGCCTGGGCAACATGGTGAGACCTCAACTCAAAAAACAAACACCAAAAGAATCAATACTAAAAGACTAATGAAGTAATGAAGTTACAACTAAAGCAACTCACTTGTGGGGGCCAACTTGGTTTTTCTTAAATACCTCAAAAGTTTGACCCACAAAATCAGCAAAAAGTTTTTCATTCTTGTTGACAGTTCCAAGGATCAAGGCACAGTCTTTTAATTCTGGGAACAGCAGAGATTCCACCTAAAGAAGAAAAGCCAAACATGAAGGTAGTACCAAAATGCAACACCTCCAGAAATGGGCACATTTGTAGGGACACAGGCTGCACTGTGTAAATACATCCTCTTGAACAGTACTGGAACTGCCCTGCTGCTCCTTCTCCCTCTACCCTCTCTCGATTCCTTGCCTAGACTATTCTTCAATTCCTTGCTCCTTCCAAGCCTCATGTCCTTACAGAGTCTTCCTGGGACACTAGCAAAGAGCAGATTTATATCAGAAGCTCACTTTCTGAGTTTTTCTGCTTAACACATATCACAACTGCAATTAACTGAATGTGTAATGAGCTGTTCTAGGCATCTGCTAGAATATGAATACAGTGAAGGTCTGGGTATTATTTCACTTCCTTCATTGTTCTGTCCCCATGGCCTCCCAAATGTCTGGGACATTATGATTGCTCAATAAATACTGTGTGAATAAGTGAATATTAAAGTAGTATCCCCTCTTCCTCCAATTACCACTTCTTTCTAATGATAAAGTTACTAGAGACATGAGTTTTAAATCTGGTTCTGTCACTAAAAGACTGCACGCCCTTGGCAAACTACTTCTCTCTGAATCTCTGTATTGTCATCTGTAAAAAAGGAGAGGTATATTAAGATTGTCCTTCCAGCTCAGGAAAAACAAAGCTATGGCTTTATGATCATAGGGTACTAAGAGTATTAAATTAAAATTCTCCAAATAGCTGGGCCTGGTGGTGGTACAGGACTGTAATCCCACAACTCTGAAAGGCTAAGGCAGGAGGACTGTAATTTTGAGCCCAGCCAGGACAGCTTAGTGAGATCCTTGTCTGAAGATCAAAATTTTCTAAAAATGAGCTAGGGATGTAGCTAGGTATGAAGGCCTTGGGTTTTGACACCATGCCCCTGCCCCCCTCCAGTACCATCAAAAAAAAAAAAAAACCTAACTTTTTTTTTTTTTCGAGACAGGTCTTACTCTGCAATCCAGGCTGTCTCCAACTTTTTAGCGGCATATGTGCCTCTTCGAAAAGGCTCTCCTTTGCATAAATCTTGCAAACTGCAAAGGCCCTGACAGGGACCGACAACCCTCTCTGCTGGGCAAATTTTCAGCAATTGTCTTGCAGAAGAGATCTGCAGAGTACTTTCCTAGGTCACACGCCTTGGAGGAGAATGTAATTGATTTTGAAAGGGTGAAAGCAAGTACAAGTGATCTTTAACATCTCTGACCAACTCAAAGGTTTTCAAATCATTACAAATATAGCTTGTTTGCTGTGGTTGTGTTGTAGACAGTGGCCAAGATCAAACGCAAGATGATAGGGGCTGGAGGAATGGCACAGCCAGTAAAGCACTTGCCCTGCAAACACAAGGTCCTGAGTTCCATTCCCCAGAACCACATAAAGCTGCTGGGTGTGGTAGCACACTCTTGTAATCCTGGTACTCCAAGGCTGAGGTAGGCAGACTGTCCCGAGTCCAGGGCCAGCCTGGGCTACACCTGTGAGTTCAGGACCAGCCTGGGCTATAGAGCAAGACCTTGTTTCAAAAAAATAAACAAACAAACAAACAAACAAAAAAAACCAAAGGCAAGATGATAGAGAAAGTGACAATGGTCAATGGTGGGGGTAAACAGTTTGGGGTGACACAATTAATGCCCCATGCAGCAGATTCCCAGAGCCAGAAAAATGCATCATCTCTTGCCCTTTCAAGATGTTGGTTATCCAATGGCCTAGGAGCATTCTGTGAAGCTGAAATAGTACCATCCAGTCTTTCCCAACTAACTTTTCCAAGTAACTTTCTACATCTTTCCTTGGCTTTCTGATCCTGGACTCCTTGGTCTTGTCATCACACTCAATGCTGATGTCTATGTACTGTGATTTTGGTCATTGCCAGGCATGTTGAGGGGGTGAATCCCCCACTAGGAAAGAGGTTGGCCCTAGCCATGATGATGGATACAATTTTCCTCATTATGAAAGAAATACAATGCATTTTTAGTTTTATAAACCCTTTTTTCCTCCACCTTCATTTTATGTCTACCTCTCACTTGGCTCTTTTGATGTCTTTGATGTTATAGCATCCTGTTTTCCTTGGTTATAGTGCTGAACTAGTAATTTTTAGTATTTTCTTTGGTTTACTTAATAACTCTTTCTCACAAATATTTGTTTTCTACCCTGAATGTTATATGCTTACTTTTCAAGTTTCTTACTGACTTTTCACCCCAACTTTTTTTTTTTTTTTCAGTACTGGAGACTGAATCTAGGGCTTTTGCATTGTGCAATAATCCCAGCCCCTTTTATTTTTTATTTTGAGACAATGTCTTGCTGAGTTGCTGGGGCTGAGCTTGAACTTGTGATCTAATTCTCCTGCCTCAGAATTCTAGACTGCTGAGATTATAAGCATACACCAACATACCTGACTGTCCCTCTGACTTTTAAAACTTATGTTTTAGGTAAGTCAAGATCGACAGGGGATAGAACAGTTTATCTGCTGCTGTTCTTAGACATTCTTCTTATTTGCTCAACCCGAAAGACCATTCTTTAATGTTTCTCTACCAAGTTGAGAGATTAAACAGCCTGAACAGCTTGTGGAGGGAGGGAGTACTGTGGGTATTACTAGACGAAAATCTCAGCATGTGTGGCTTTTTCCTCTAAGTTTGTTATAGTCACTGGTACTCACTTGGGATTAACTTGCAAACCTAGTAAAACTGTCACTTGTGCGTATGTCATCATGGCATTACAATCCGCTAAACTTAATACCAGCCCCTTTTGAGCTGTTGGCAGTTGCAGCAGCCCAGCACCTGCTTCCTCCATCCCAGCTGCTTGCAAACACTGCCCATTAGCAGCAGTAAAGGAGGGCTCAGGCGCTCTGTACTTTATCTGTCTACAAGCCCCACACTTATTCCTTCAAATTACAGTCTTGCTTTTCCTTCCTGGGGATATTGGCTGCAGGAGAGAAGCCCACATTCTTCCCCTTCTACACACTCATTTACACATTAATCAAGCTTGATTGGGATCAAAACTCTAAATATAGAGCTCTCTGGTAAAATGAACTGAACTCTTTGGCTTCCCCCTATCATCCCAACTCTAGTTCTGAGCTCTTAGAACTGAACATACAGGTCCCTTTCCCACGTGGGACTGAACATTGGGGATCTTGTCCCACGAGCTACCCAGAAGTAATTAGAAGGGCACTGAATCATGTGGACGATCTTGCCTAGTGGTAAAAATTTGCTAAGAAGTGTCTGGATTTGATTCAAAACTATGCTGGAAAGAAAAGTGGAAAGGGTTTGGGCCAAGAAGGAAAGGTTTACTCTCTCGAGAAGTATACAGCATCGAACAATCCAATGGAACTTCAAAATGAGATTAGATATAACTTTACAAAAATTCTCGGCAAATTCATGGCAATTGATTCATATGACATAGTGACCTATGACATGCCTTCAGACACATCTCCTCCTTTGTGTTTGGTGTAATGAAAAACAGAATTTCTCCCAAAATAACTCCAATGCCCTGTAAGACTCACAATTCTAGGTTACATGAACATGTCTGAGTTTTTGTTTGTGCATTTTGTTTGTGCATTTGTTTGGTGCTGAGGATTGAGCCCAGGGCCTCACATATACTAGGTAAGCATTCTATCTTTGACATAACGACAGCTATAACTTGTACAAACAGCGATGCAAACCTATTTTATGCAATAAGTACATAAAAATGCAAATGTGTGATTAACTAAATATTGTACCTTAGGGATCCCATTAGAGCTATTAATAATTTCCAAGAAAGAGTTGTTTATTAATTCCCAGCAGTCATCAAAAGATGGATTGAAGACAATAACGGGCTCCTCAACTTCAAGTTTGATCATGATTAGCTGCGGCATAAAGAACTCCATCTCTTCATAGGGCTCCTTGAAATCATTTCCATCCTTCAAGAAGCAAAGGTATGAAAAACATTACAAAAGGGGGTGTTCTAAAGTCAAGAGAGAGACTGTTATGCATTCATTGTGCTACATGAACAACAGAAAAGAAAATGAATGATACCTACAACACGGTTGAAGTTTAAATTATGGGCTGGGTACAGCCTACCCCATCCTGAGCTCAGTCTCTCCTTTTCCCAAAGTCCTTATTATTTAGTAGTATGTACTTTCCTTTTTGTTTCCCACATTTTTATTTCTAAATCTTTTCCATCCTTCAGAGTTTAGCTCAAAGTATCCTTCTCTGGGAAGCCTCTCTGCTTCCTACCTGAATAAAAATGTCTTCGGAGCTTCCATCTTTCTACTTCATCATGGTACTTTGTCTTTTGCAAGGACTTATATACATTTCTTATCTACCCTATGCTAAACAAGATATCTGTCTGATCCACCTATATTGTGGTTTGAATCTGGAATGTTCCCCAAAAGTCTCAAGAATTTGAATGTTATAGATTGTCTATGGAACCACATGCTGTTGGGAGAGTGGGGTCTACTCTGTAGAGGTGGATTACAGGCACGTAAGTTGGACTGCAGGTGTGTTGTGGGGGCTTACCACACCTTCCACACCTGGATCCACGAGGGGAGGATCACTGGGATGAGACTTGGAAGGATCCATAAGCTGTTTCCTGTCTTCCTCGAAAGACTAGTCTCAATTTGCCTTGACTTGGCTTCCTGTTTGTAACGTCAAGGAGCTGCCTCTACCTCTGCCTTTGCCATGTACTTCTACTATTGCCAGCCACTCCTGAGCTAAAATAAGCCTTTCCTCCCCTAAATTTGTGGATGTCAGGTATTGAATGCCAGTAATGAAAAAGTATCTAGAACAATCTCTCTCCTCCAAAATACACAAGACAGTATTTCGCATGCAGTAGGAGGTCAATAAAAATCTGTTACCTGAATACAAAAGTGTGAGTAGTTATCTGTATAACTTAAATGGCACCGCTAATGAGCATATAGTCTATTTTTGACACTAAAAATGACAAACTTTCTACAACAGAAATATTGAAATGAATGTTTCTAATTCTCCACAAAAACTAGAAATAAAGGGTAACTTTAATTAACTACTACTGCCTAACGACCTATCCATAGGGCAGATGTAGAAGTGTTGTCTGAGTAAATTATTTTGGACAATATTCCCTGATCTTCTGACACCAGGGACTAGTTTAGCTGAAGACCATTTTCCCAAGGCACAGGGGATGGAGAGGCAGTAACTTATTGGAAGAGAGCTTTAAAATGGTGAGCAGCAGGGCTGGGTGTGTAGCTCAGCAGTTACAAATGCTTGCCTAGCAACCACAAGGCCCTGGATTCAATTCCCCAGCACCATATAACATGGGCATATGGCACATGCCTACAATCCCAGAACTTGGGATGCTGAAGGAGGAGGGCTGCCATAAATTCAAGGTCAGCCTGGATTACAGAGTGAGTTCAGGACAAGCCTAGACTGCACACCAAGATTCCGTTTTTTTAAAAAAAGGAAAAATAGGAAAGGAAAGGAAAAGAAAGCAAAGCAAAGGAAAGGAAAGGAAAGGAAAGGAAAGGAAAGGAAAGGAAAGGAAAGGCAAGGCAAGGCAAGGCAAGGCAAGGCAAGGCAAGGCAAGGCAAGGCAAGGCAAGGCAAGGCAAGGCAAGCAGGAAGGAAGGGAAGCTTCTCTCATAGACTACCTCCTCCATGCCTCTCATTTGTCCCCATGGCCTGGTCCTTCCAAGGCCACAGACTGGTACTGGTCCTTGGCCCAGAGGTTGGGGACCCCTTATGGAGATTTCTAGATCTGTTTAAGAACAGCCAATAAACACTGAACACTAGATATTATGTAACAAACACTCATAAATTCTGTCTCCCTTCAGACATATAGATATTTTACTTTTGTGTTTGTGTGGCATTTTAGAATGAGATTCTTTTCATATCTAGTTTCTTCTGCTGAGCAAAGGAGATGCTCATGGTAACATCTCTTTAGAGTGCTAACATTGCTGACACAATTCAGCAGCATTGGTTTCTACATTTTCTGAGCAAAGGGCTGCTCATTCACTTTTATTTAGAAAAATGCTTATTAAAACTCAAGCTTTTATAACAAGATAATTTTAAAAATGTTATTCAATTTTTAAGGAAAATAAGAACATGGAAGAAAATTTACAAGAATTTTCCCTGATCCCTCAGGTATCTAAATATAGGAACATGTTACAACATCTTGAAAAGCAGGATTCAGTGTTTTAATTTTGTGTTTGACTTCACTGCAACAGTTCCATGAAAAAAATTATCAACGAGGTCAACACCACCTTTTGATTTTTAGAGGTTTCCCTTTCAAAGACCAAAGAACAAAAAT